>BQNB010045433.1:4611-24611 GCA_026074375.1 Tanacetum coccineum
CTTTCTATTTCACAACAACCCTAACATGATGGATCATAGTTTTTTTTGAAAATGTGAATTATATTACTAATATTGAGACATACAAACTAACATGAAAACAAGCAATGGACATACCCCATGCTATTACAGAAACAAACTATCAACTATATTCAAAACTACATTCATACAACCAAACTATTAGACATTATTCTACTCTTCCTTCTTTGGATCTTCACATTCCGTTTGTCTTCTACTTCTTTAACAGTTTTTGATTCTTTCACTTCAAAACCTGCAATTTTCAACCTAATCACCTCCTTAATGAGTTGCACCATAGTCTTTTCATCTCTTTTTTCATCTTTAAAGATCATGTTATTCCTTTTTTGCCATAAGAAATACACTACAACCCCAAAAACTGTTGGGAATAAAATGCTAAGGGATTCCCACTGTTAGTTGAATGGTTCCCACTGTTAGAAGAACTTCCCACTGTTAGTATATTTTCCCACTGCAAGGTTTCCACTGCTGATTGAAGATAAGGATTAATCATAGTCAAATACGCGTTATTGTTATATATATAGAATGTACTCTGATTATCCCTGTGATTTAGGAGATCTAGTTAGGTCTTATCTTGTACAGGGCTCCTTGTGCTATAAAAGGAGTCCTTAGGTTAGAGTAGATATACATCACATTCATCATATATACACATCTTTCACATAGACTTTCTCATAGCTTTAAGGTTTTGTAAACCCTAGTACTTTTGAGTACTCGTATTATTCAATCAATAATATTAAGGCTTGTTGGTTATTCACTGTTCCATTCCATTACCATTGTTATTCTTCTTAAACACTAAAGGTTAGATTCCGCATAGCCTTTGGTGAAACACTTCAACAAAGTTTCTCACATTATTATCTTGTGATTACCAAGGTAATAATAACCTTATAACCTAAGGCAGTAGATCTAGAGTTTTGGGACTCAACAAGTGGTATCAGAGCTTGTTGAGAGACTTTGATCTAAGAAGCATAACATTCCAAACTTCTCAATCACAAACAGAAATGGATCCCTATGTTACATCCACTCCCAATTCCACAAAACTTCCAATCCTTGACACTGGTAAATTTGAACAATGGAAGTTTAGAATACAACAGTACCTACAGCATGAACACTATGCTCTATGGGAAGTCATAGAGTTTGGTGACTCATATAGAGCTCCTGCACAAGATAAAAGTGTATCTGGTGAAGCTACTCCATCATCAAGGAGCAAGGGAAGGACTGTGGCTGTAACAGCAGAAGACATGCAAAAGAGAAGAAATGATGTCAAGGCAAGAACTACTTTGCTGCTGGCTCTCCCTGATGAACATCAGTTGAGATTCAGCAAGTATGAAACAGCCAAGGAATTATGGGAAGCAATACTAAGGACCTTTGGTGGAAATGAAGCCACCAAAAAGACAAAGAAGAATCTGTTAAAGCAACAATATGGAAACTTCAAAGCTGAAGGATCAGAGACTCTAGAGCAAACTTTTAATAGATTGCAGGCTATTGTGAGTCAACTTGAGTTCTTAGATGTTCCAGTTGAACAAGAAGATCTAAACCAAAAGTTTTTGACAAGCCTTTCACCAGAATGGCTTATGCATACTATCGTTTAGAGAAACAGAAATGACCTAGACACAATGAGTCTGGATGATTTGTATAATCATCTCAAGGTCTATGAATCAGAGGTCCAGAAGAAGGGAGGATCAAGTTCTCAAAATATGGCCTTCATTTCTTCTTCAAATATCAACAATGGAAAAAGTGAAGTTCCCACTACTCAAAGTTTTTCCACTACTAGTGGTCAAGTTACCACTGTTAGCACTGAAGTTGCCACTGCTACCTTTAGCCATGATACTATCTGTGCATATGATTGGTAAAGTTTTATACACGTAAAATATATATTAAAAATACTACTTAGGTAAATTCCAACTATTCACCTTTAACCAAGGTAAAGAGTTAAGACTTACAAAAAATAATATAATAGATATAAAATACGTATATTTAACCGGGCAAGTATGATCACCCGGGTCGTTATCCCCAATGACTAGTGCAATTAAAACCACGTTTTGGATCGGATCCTGATTTGAATGAAGCAAAGATATTTGATTTGGTTTCTAGAAATTAAAGCCCTAATTTTTCACTTTTTATTTAACTCTTAATTAAACTAATTAAAATTACAAGAATGGTCCTTGAGGGTCTACCCCGAAAACAACTTAAGTCCAATAAGCATTTGAAATTTTAAAGAGCTTAAAATGAAAAAAACTCTAGATGCATAAGTTGTTGTAATAGGAAGCTTAGTGGGAACAAGATCTATTAAGGGACATTAGGACTGAAATCTCTAAAATAAGCTCAATAGAGCGTATTTCTTAAACTGATTACGGAAGTGAGGTTTTGAAACTTATAATTTCACTTTTAAACAGCCATAAAAGCTCAAAATTAAGCTTATTTCTAAAAAGGAAAAGTGTTCTAGAAAGCTTATGATGTGTCATTAGATCTTAAAAGCAAAGAAAAAACTAAAGCTAGTAGTGTCTTAAAACTATGAACATTAAGCAGGAAACAGGATAGAGAGAATCAGGAAATAAGCAAGGTAACACTAACAACTTCACATAAGCAAGAACCTTAAAAGCTAAAACTAGACTTTAATAAAATTAGAGAACTTGTTAATCTACGTATTATCCCATCTAAATGAGTATAAAATCTAGACTAAAGATAATTAAAACAAAATTAGTATCTCACTTAAGTTCCTACTGTTTTTAGATTTTTTAGTTTTTATGACTTTGTGAACAGCTGAATTAAATAAGTGAATATAGCTTCGCTTCTCGCGCGCTACTCTGCGCTCGCGCTCCAAACTTCTATTACGCTATATTAAAAACTCAAGTCCCTACTAAATTTGTAACTAAATCTTTAAAATTACTTATCTAAAGTAAGCTGAGAACACAGCAGTACTAACTGTGAGTTTAGTACTGCTAGTGTTAAATATTCAGCAGTACTTTCTATTATTTCTTCATTTCGTCTTGTAGTGAAAGTACTGCCCTAATGTAATATAATTTGACTCTTTAAAAAACAAATTAAGTAATGAATTAAGCAGAAAATGACAACTTTAATTCTTAATAAGATATATCTAGAACTAAACTAAATACTACTAAATTTGAAAAGCTTAAAATTTACTAACAGTACTAACTTTATGGTTAAGTACTGGGTAGTGTAAAAGAGTCTGCAGATACTAATTAGGATTAGTTACTGCTAGTGCTAATTTTTGAGAATGCACTAAACAAACACCCCTTTACCATTTTGTCAGGGACTGATGAAAGCTTTTTAAGAGATATTTAATGTTTAATTACTAAATACCATGATAAAATTAGATTTTTAAAAACTACTTTAATAAGGTGATTTAATTATAACACTGATGAATAAGTTAAATTCTTAGATCTTAAACTTAATTAACTCATATTTTTGGATTTTATGAGTTTCTTATGACAGAAATTAATAAACTAATGGATCTATAACTATATAAGCAAAACAGATTAGGACAAACAACTAATAAAGCACTTGAAGAGTCTATTTTAACACTAATTAGCAAAGAGAATAAGCAAATAGCATTATTAAGCATATAAACTAAAATATGCAGATTTTAAACTGAAATTAGAGAGAGTGAATAGATGAAACATACTTTGGCCTTTAGCTAAACAACAAGGAAACCATATTAAGGACAGATACAAGCTCCCTAGCTATGAATAAGCTAGAGTATAAGTCCTTGGGATCTCTTCCAAGTTAAGATCCCCTTCCAAAAAGCTCTAATCCAATTAGATCCATAATAGGTTAAATGATTTAGGTTTAGTAGATGTTGATCTGAATTCAAACAGCTCTATTACATGCTTATAGACTGAAAGAGCTTAAAATGAGCTTATGAAGACAATTGGCTTATGTAGAGAACTTATAACTTAAATGATGGAGCTTTGAAATTAGATTTAAAACACTAAAAACTGAATTTCATTAATTAAGAAACGGATTACATTACTGAAAAGGAAACTTACATAAAAACACGTATTTAAGCTAGACTAAATACTAAATATTAAGATAAAAAGAAAATAAGACACCCCTGTGTTTGTGTGTGTGAGGATGGGGCTAAATTATTGGTGCTGAAGAAGCTTTAGGATATCTAGCCTGCTCTATATTTCTGTCATCCTGGCAATTATTTCTCCAATCATTTTGAGCTTCATTTTGTTGACAGTTGGATTGATTGTGGACACCTGTGGTTTGCCCAGCGTGGTGTATTCCATTGATGTGACGTTTGTGCTTCTTTTGTGAGTATTTTAGTACAAAAACCCACATTAATTTGTGCTTTCACTATTGTTGACGTGGCTTTCTTTGTGGGGATGTGTGTACATATGGAGGGTTTTGGTGATGTTTTTCTTCTTGCATGTCAGTCCTTGTCAACCGAATTGTCCTTTGTACCCTTAATTTTAAAATCCCCTTTGTTTTGAGTGGAGGTGTGAAATGGGAAGACGATGAACAGGGAATGAATGGGATTACCCGCCTCTTTTATAACTGAAATGTGGTTATTAAAAAACTCGTTTGAACTTTGGCTTTGTAACACAAATGATCCTTGTCTTTTGGTTCTCTCTTATTTCTAGTTATAGAACAGTTTGGGAATTTAGCAATTTTGGCCCTTGTGTTTTTTTTAATAAGAGGAAAATGGGTTTTGTTCACATTTATTGACCAATGTTTGACTGGGATTTGACTTTGGATATTTGGCTTCTTTTTATACTCTTCTGATTCTCGTGTCCGTGCTTGCCCGTTTTTGGATTGTTCTCTTGCGATTTTTGACTTAATCCATACCTGCACACCACAAAACATATTACAAGCATTTTTTGATTTTTGGTCTGTTTTTGGGTTTAATTGGCGTTATTTTAGTATAAATGGATATGTGTATTCTACACTTATCAAAATTCCCCAACTAATAGATTGGTGTCCTCACGCAAATATCATATGCCTTATAACTAATATCTCAAAATTCCCAATACTAAACCTTTATAAAAGTAGCAAAGATTAATGATTTTTGTTTTAGGAGAGAATAAGAGAATCACAAGTTATATAACACCTGACTTCCCATTTTCTAAGATGTTTTCTCTTTTTATGATTTTTCTTGTTATTTAACTTTCATAACTTCAATTATTTTGTCTAGTTGACATAATGTGTTGATTTTCATTACTCATTGGTAACTTTTAGGATCATAGAACAAAATGCACAATTTAGGTGTTCTAAAAAGATACGTCATCATCCGATTTTTACTTTTCCCATGCTAAGCTTAAAAACAAGATCATTGTTAATTACAAGTCATGACACATAACACTACTCATATAAATACTAATGGTAGTGTACTTACTTTTCCTCCGAAAATCTATTTTTGTAGCTCAGGATTTTTACATTAAGTAATATACCCGAGGCCTCTTACAGACTTTTGTTTCGATACTTATTAATTCAAAAATTAAAGTGTAATAGTAAGAACAAATAATTATCTCCTAAGCTTTTTTCAAAAGATCAAATGCATCAAGATTAAAGTCTCACGTCGAGGCGACCAAATTTGGCTGTTTATTAGCTACTCAAAGCATGTACACAATTCATGTCATTATACCCTAAGGCTCTTTAATGACAAGTATGATACAATCTTATTTGCACATATACCCTTAGGCTCTTTTAGGTACAAAGTAAGACAAAAATAAAGCAACATTATTAAACCTTCAGTCCTTTGTAGGATACAACATCGGACGCGCCTCGATAGATGGTAGCAAACATATTTCGATCTTCGGATTATTTATGTAAAACCGGTGCTTTTATCTCGAAGCCACATCGATAGCGAGTCGACAACGTGGTTATTCTAATTATTATTTGACAACGGACACTCCTTATATGATAACTCCAAACATCGGCTCATGCTCCGACTCGATGAAGTAAATCTAGCAGAAGATAATTATTTATTTATTATTTTTGTTTTTTGTATAGACAAATTGAGTATTCCTTATGTATACTATATCTAATCACAAACTGAACTAAAGAAAACTTCTATTTAGCTAATTATCAACAAAAAAACCTTTACAACTCTATTTATATAAAAGTGAAAATAAGCTATTGGGAGACTAAGCCAACATTTAATACATATGAGCTTGAAAGAAATCCAACTATTCATAGTTTAATGTCATGACTTATTAAATACATTTCATTTCTTGTTCTTTGCAAAGAAATTTGCAAGAATAGATTAAAGGCCTCAGATAAAAATACATCTCGGCATATTTAAAAATCTTTTGAGTTGATCAAGTTTTTCTTTTACTAACGATTTCAAGTCTTGCTTGTTTTATAGTCTAATGAGGACTAGCCAAACCTATCATCATTAATTTGTTAATTCAAAGGAGAAAGCTAGAACTTACCACGTCGTTGGGTCAAAAATTTCGTTCTTATTCTTACCAACGGAAAACCTACATTCATGTCTTAACACTTTTTTTTATTTGTTGTATGAATAAAAGTTTAAATTTTTTGGTTATTTTTATGGGGAAAACGGGTACGTGATAACCAAACAATAAGAAAGCAACATCAAATCGATAGATTCCCTTTCCCCAAACTAAAACGAAACATTGTCCTCAATGTTTAAGTCGGGTTCTACGTAATCTAAGCCGCAAAAGTAAACGTTAATCGATATGAGAAAGTTATTGATAAAGGATATGGATCTTCCCACAAACTAATTTCAACAAAAGGTATGAGAAACTCGAGTAGAACGGGACAAATCAACCGGACACGAGAGACTTCAAAGAAATTGTTGGGAGAATCCTGCAAAAATCACAACAAACAAGCAACAAACATCGAGAAATCGGAAAGAGAACAAGCCTCTCTCAACACATTGGATAATAGAAAATAGAAAGAAATTAGAAAGGATAAGCATGGGTGGTGGAACTCCCTTGAAGCGGCTTGTTTTTGGTCACGAGATAGTTGCAAGCTCAACTCGATCCATGAATTTCACGCGCGCGGACAGCGGGGAGAGTCTGGAGGTCCGGGATAACCAATGGTGGTGTATCCCCTCCATAGTAGTGCTTAAGACGGTGGCAGTTGACTTTGAAATTAGAACCATCAGCATGAGACAACTTGGCAGTGCCATAAGGATAAACTTCGGTGATTGTGAAAGGTCCGGAACAATGGGCTTGAGCTTTCCATGAGAAAATCTTGAAATCGGGAATTTTAAAAGTAAGAATTGATCACCAACATTGAAGATTCGGTTCTTTATCTTGGATATCGTGTAGGTTCCTTGTCTTCTCCTTGTAGTTAGCGAATTCTAGTAAGCTTGATTCACGAAGCTACTTAGTCATTGAGTTGAGCTTTCGTCATGATCGCCCGCAGTCTTTAAATCGAAGTGGCTGCTGAGAGCCCAATACGCTTTGTGTTCTAGCACAACTGGTAAGTGACACGACTTTTCCATAGATAACTTGTACGGAGTAAACTCACAATTGAGTCTTGTAAGCGGTTCTAAAAGCCCATAATGCATCATCTAGTTTGTCGACCATGAGGCACGGTTTTCTCCTACCGTCCTTCCAAAATTCTTTTGAGACCTCAATTCGTGACTTCAACTTGACCACTCATTTGAGGTGGTGGTAAGGTGTAGAATGCGTTGGGGGACACCGCATTTATTTAGACTTAACTTTATCTAATTGTTATTGTTACACTATGGGTCCACAATCGCTTATGAATTGCTCGCGAAGCACCGAATAGGGAGAAAGAGTAAAGAGATTTTAAGAGATCTCTTAACAAAACTACCCGAGCTCTCGTGGTGGGGAGCGCTTTCGCTTCAACCACTTGGAAAAGTAACGACGGCTCTGAGAATATATTTGTTTCCTTGAAGATGACGGAACATGGTCCATAAAATCAATTCCCCATTAATCCGAAAACTCAAAGTACTTGGATTTAATTTTGAGGGCATACTCATCATGTTGAGTGATTTTGCCTTGTCTATTGACAAGCATCACAAGTAGTTTTGACAAATTCAGTGGACCTTATAAATGGTCATAGGCCCAAAATAAAAACTGTTGTTTACAAAGAGTTCATTAAACACAAGTAATGGATGATGGGTTGGCTAATTGACTTTAGAGAGCTCTCACGTGTCTTTTTAGAGAAGAGGATTGTGCACTCGCGCTATATGTTTTTCATGAAATGAAAACAACCAACCTCTCCCATGTGTGGGACAGGGGTATATATACAATATAGAGATTCTTTTCTGATACGAGATAAGCTATTACTAATGATTCTAGGGGTGTGACGTGTCTTTTTCATAATCCTAACAATTTCCCCTAAGCGGAGGTCACCCAGAAAATTTTCAGCATTCTTGCAATTCGCTTCATTACTTCCTGTTGTAGTCGAAGTCTTGGATTCTTCTATATTTGATGTCTTTGTACATTGTAGTGAACTTTGAGACTCGTCTCTTAGGCTTGTGCGATCTTTGAGTTTTCCTTGAGATCATCTTTCATCTTTAATCTCTTGATCATCCTTGTTAAGTAGCATTGCCTTCATGTGATTTTGTGACATTCGGACCCACATGCTCACTCTTTTCTTGATCATGATATTGCTTCTCAGAGTTGCGGAAGTGTGGTAAGCATGTGTTGTTATGTCATTCATGTTGTCATCGATGTCTAATACTTGGAATGCTATTTAGACTGTGAGAAGTTGGGTGATGAGTGATTGACTCTACTGGAATGAGGGTCTCCGTCTCCATTTTTGCTTGATCTGTTATAAAATATATCTGCTTGTTTGCAAAGTTAAGCTTTGTTTAGCAATAAAGCTTGTGGGCGATTATGGCTTTGTCGAGTGCCCAAAGTCTGGTAGGATTATGCTCCTGATCCGTCGAGGAAATCGACCTAGTGATCAGGTAGACTTCTCCTTAAGGACGGCTTCTCTTGATAGGATTTCCAGTTTAAGTATCAGAATATATGATGTGTATCAACAGAATCTCCATACTTGTCTGTTCTCTGGTATCGGAAACGAACTCTAAGCTGACAAGCACGATAGAGCTGAAATCGGTTGTTACTTCTTACGTGTTAAAGAAAAAAATTGATTTGAAATCAATCGACGTGTTACTTGAGAAAGATTTGTTGTGACACATCGATTGAGTTTTATTGACAAATTTCAATTTTAATTCATAAATACAGTTGGTTTTGAAAGATATTACACAGCTCATTATGCTCGATAAATCATTTGTTGTGCACATGAGAGGTTTTCCATATCGATCCGACTATTCACCGCCCCCCCATTATGGAACAAGTTGATTCAAGGAATCGACCATCGTTGCTTCCATTAGGTCACACGCTTAATCCATAGTGGATCTCACATGTCACCTACCAGAGCTTGTTTGATGTTGGTCTAGAAGGATTTCCATCTTCATCGTGAGTATTTTGTGATTCACTCGGATGTTCTGGCAATACACAAGGTTAATGCGAAGGACTCCTTTTAAATCTTTCACTTGGTCTTTCCACAGTATGTGAGAAACAAGCACATTATGGATAAGGTGTCTGCGTGACTTTTGGATGCTCTCAGGCTCTAGACTCACAGTGCATTTTTGGTTTTAGTGGTTCGGAGGATTGAGGGACTGCCACCGTTTAATTATCGTCTAACTCCGAAGTGATTGAGTCGATAGTATTGTATTGATCTCATGAGAATGAAAAGAATCCTTTGAGGGATCTTGAGTAGATAGGGTGGGTTGTGCAGTGGTATCACTGGGGTCCATTGATACGTGTCTTCAATGTCAGCAATCAACCTTGTGATTCTGGAGCATTTGTATTGACCTGGTTTTGCCTAATGTTTAAGGAGGGCTGCGTTTTTTCTAACCCTTTATCTTTAACATTTCTTTTTCAATTTTCAACCCCTTCAGTGTTACCGAGACTTTATTACTAGAACCTTGTTGGGTTTATTCCAGTACTTGCTCCATCTCAGCCTCGAACTATTCGATTATTCTCACCATAACTCCTTTGTATCATACATAAGGACTATTACACTAATAGTGATTCGTCTAGGGTAGACCTCGGCTCTGGCGGGATCATGGGAACATGTGCTAAGACATAAGATCCTTATAACTCCGATAAATGTACAATACGGGGGCATTGTAGTCGGTCTTTGGAAATGTTCCTCTTCGCATCTTATACCTTTGCTCCCCCTTAAATTTGTGCATCGATTAATCTTGAAAATGTTGTAAACATATAGAGGAGCTTCACTTGAGTTTAAAAAGTTTCAATGTTTTATATCAGATTTTCTTACTTAATCCAATTTCTCCCCAGTGAAAAAAATTCCTAATCGTTGAGATTTGGGTCTCAATTGATTTAAGTCTAACGTAAATTGGGAGAAGTGCGTCCGGTTTATAAAATCCAATGTGAAGCAGATGCTACTTAATATACAGTCCTAAGTTACCAGTTTTGGGACACTACATTGTAATGTTAACATATTAAACAACGTATTTAATCAAGGCTAACCTATTCGGTTCTCTTCAGCAACCGGTTGTCGCCTTCTCGGTTCCTTCCTACCCCACAACAGCTCTCCAGATTTCGAAAGATTTCAATCGTGTCTTTAGCCGTTTTGGATAGACGATTATGAAGTCTTGCTCCTGACCACATCTCTTCTGCGACAAAATGATGGTGTTCATCCTGGATTAGTCTGGTTGTTTAGAATCCTTGTCTCGATAGTTCCTAATGCTTGTCAATTGTTGCAGAGTGCCTATCACTGAAAATTGTGTATTTATTGAACCTCATGATCATCTGAAACCGTATTTGTCTCTGAATGTAACCTGCCCTTGGAGAGTCTATGACTGTGTTGTCATGTTGAATTCAAATCCAGTGGCTTCCCTCGAGGTTTGGTGAGGTTTAGCTGTGTTTGGAACTCTAATTCCCACTGAACGCTCTTCTACACGGTTGTCGAATAACAAAGTTTCTGGTCCGCCATAGGTTTGACCAGCCTGTAGTTAGAATCTTTTTTGTTCTTCGGGTGATAGGTGGTTCAGTGACTTGAAGATTTTCATCAAGTACAGATCTTCAATAGTCATTGGGTACATGTGTTTGTTGAAGTTCCCTTTTGCTATATGTAATCTTTGCAGATCAGGCACGCGAAGGACTTTTTTCTTCATATAGTTGTACCATACATTGAAAAAAACTTCTTTTAGGACCGTACGACCTTATGATACGTCTTATGAGTCCTTAAAGCTCGCGGTCTCTCATCAGATGAGTATCGGTCAAATGTTAGAATGTTATTGTGTTGAACTCCCCACAATGAGAGATACCATACATAGCCGCAATGTATACGTTGAATTCCTTTCAATCCGAACTGATCATGGCACCAGTTGTTTTCCAATCCGCATATCAGGGTTACCATGCGCCTTCATCTTCGGAGGATTGACAAGGCTCGGTTGCGCTTTGCGACCATATCGTAAATTATTGTTGTTTGAGAAGAAGTCCGGTTGAATGGTTACATGGCCGGGTTCACTCCAGTGGTAGAGGCTTGCTGACATTCGTACTGATGTTTAGCATCATCCACTTGATTCTGGTAGAAGTATGTGGCATTCTTACCATTTGGAATTGGAGATGTATCACGTTCCGGATGAGGGGGGGAAAACACTTTGACGAATGTTCGAGTAAGTTCAGTGATTGAGATTCCTCGTCTGTCTACAAAACCAGACCATAAAATGTCGCAATTATCCCGTGTTGAGTAAAAAGCTAGCGGAGTTCTCCTTTGGTTGGCATTTGTCGACTTTAGAGCCAGAGGACGCCAGTGGTGTGTTGGCTATGGACAGATCAATGATGGAATAGTCCACGCTGGATTCTGGACGGTGGTACGGTCTGTCTTCAGTGAGGGGTTTCCACCCAGGTTTGTTCTAGTTGATGTAGGAAAATGATCCGTCCTGACCTCATCATCCCTAGAGTTTAGTACCTTGTAAATCTGCAAGGGTTCTCATCATATAGAGATCGTCAGGAATCTGTGGTGATTGACGCTTAGTCTGGGATGTCAGTTGTTGTCACGCCGAGTATCTTCAGCTGAGAGCTGTCTTTGAGGAACCTTGGGGCTGCAGATCGCTGTTGACTGATATCTTTCCTGACGATGTGGATTGAAATGGAGGTGGTGGAGGAGGAGGAGAGGAGCTTGGACAGAATAAGATGCTCCGGTTGTGCCAGTAGCTCCTGATGCGCTGACGGTGGTGGAGGCGAGGAGATGGTGGTGGAAGGTGGGACCCAGGGGGAGGCTTTGGAGAATCTTGTGTTACCTTTTTACCTTTCTTAGTTTCCTTTGAGCCTTATACTTCATCAAAAGTTCCTCATCTTCATCACGATGGATTGAGCCCTGTAGGCTTCAATGCTATTCGGTGTTCAACTTTTCCTCTGTCTTAGTTCTCCTACCAACATGCGTTGGTCGCAGAATTTCATTCAGAGTAGTTTGTAGGGAGATCCTTGATTCGAGCACGAGGGGAGCTTTTGAGCTCTCATTGGCAGTTTTACAGATAAACTAACCAACATCCTTAACGATTATTCAATTTTTTGGTCATATTATGTGATTCAATAATCTTCGTCGTTCTCCCTCTTCGATCATGTTGGTCCAATCTGGTATACAACTACATCGGATCCTGTCCCATCGTTTGTCTAACAGTGTGATTCCAGAGCTTGATTTTTCTTCTACACGGTGCTATGTGTTGCTCGAGTCACCCATGCGCTTATGAGAAGCTACTTCTAATGAACCTTGTTGAAGTTGAGGTACGGTAGTGGAACGAGTTGTATTGTTGTGGCATGCAGTTGTGATGTGGTGGTGGTAGAGGCCATTATGATGATATTCGGTGAATGAGGTCTTGAACGAGGATCGATCACCAGGAGTTTGCTTTGGAGGGGTGATAGAAGGGTCTTGCTGAATAGTGACTCGGTTACCTTTGATTCAGCCTCAGTGTCAGCTTGTTGTCTTCTCATTATCGGCTCAGACGGTTTGTCATTCAGAATTTGATCACCATGCTGAATCTTTGGCGAGATGTTGTGTAAAGAAGACAATTGTCCCTGTTGGTGACTGGTCTTCAGCGTTTATCACTTGTTATCAACGTTAGCTTCGATTCACCTGTTCGTAAGGGCTATGCAGGGGCCGTGTAAACCTTTCATCATATGTCAGTTGAGGTTTGAATGGAGTGGGACCAGTGATCACAACATGAGAGTTCAAGGTTTGGTTCCCAGCGGAACACTCGGAGTTGGTAATGGTAGAGATCTGCAATGTTAATCGTCATCTGGGTTTGGTCCAGACTGGCCTTCATTTCGTTGTTGTACCAGGCGTCTGATCCAGACATGGCTTCGTCCTGAGTCCATTTGTCCCACTGAAGATTTCTTTAATAGATCGAGTATCACCTGCCAGATAATCCTCGTTTAGATATAGAGAGGAGGAAGTTCTTGGCCGCTGTGATAATGTGGTCGGTGAGTATGTCTCTGTTAAGGATTATACTGTTGATCGCGAGCTCTTCTTTTCTTTGAGTTTGGAGGTTATTGAGGAGAACTTGGGCTGCTTGTTCTCACCTACTTTCTCTTTCCCTTTCTGCACCTCTGGTAGTGGATGTAGTTTACCGTGTCTGGGCTCCCTGAAAAACCACAGGAGGGAGCGGGACCCTTTGAGTTGGGTCATGATTCCTGCTTAAACTTTCTTGTAGAACCTTGTTGCAGTTAGAGAGCGAATTGCCTCTTCTTGTCTTCATGGCTGGGTTTAGTAAGCAGGAAACCCTTCATCAATGAATTCATCTAACTACTGATTAGTATCTTATTAGTTCTCTTCTTGGTACTTTCCATGCCTTAGCACGCTTGGCGTAGTGGTTGGGTGCTCAGTAGGTTGGACATAAGGCTTGGCTTCTTCTCTTAGGTTTGGCGTGTGCTGGTTTGACGCCATGCTTTAGATTGGACGGTTGATTGCTCAGTTGCCTTTGGTTTGTGCTTGTTCTGATGTTGGTAAGTTTTGGATGGCTTTGGTTGCTGGATGTATCTCAGATCACTTAGTTCCTTCACCCGCGATGTACCTTTATGTGTGCAACTTTTTCAAGATAAGCATCATAGTAGTTGCTCTCGAATGACATCATTGATGGAGATCAGTTAGGTTATTGTCATCCCAAATAATTCTCGTTTGTTACCTTAGCACTGAATTGAGATGACTTAGTACAGGTCCTTGGTAGGCAAAATGGATTGGAGTACTTGGTTTGGGTGGAAAAGTTGTTTCGGCGTTTGCCAGGTGAAAATATGCATCAACTTGGTGGTACTGATTATTGAATTAAGATAAGAGTTGCTTTCTTCTTCCCCAGTGTATGTTGTGACCATTTCTTTTGTCTTCTCTGTGAAGGTTGTGGATTGATTGAGTGAATTCTTCCCACATTCCTGTTTCAGCATATGTCGATGTGAGCTCGATTTGACAATACCCAATGGATCTGTATGGCTGGGGCTCTCGGCCTTTCAAATCAGAAAGTTTTTCCCGTAAGGCAAGATTGATAATGGTTGCTCGTGCCCTCACGGTTGGAACATGTCACATTAGTGGTGACTGTGGGAACAAGTGCACGTACTTCCTTGGAGTACCCTACTCGATTGACAAATTCAACAAGGGTATCAGGATGTTGGAGGAGAGAGAACGGCACCGGTAGTGTTGTCGGACTTGGTCGTGTTTTGAAGGGGCTCTTGAGTGAGTCTTGATGAGAATAAAACCCGTGGCTCGTCCAGTTGAACCATATAATTGTAGCTTTACTGTCAAATACGAATAGGTATCCCTGAGAATTGTTGAATGTTAGATAGCGGTTTTGTTGATGACGTGTATGTTAAAAAGCTTGTCAGTAGAAGTTTGTTTGCTTGAGAATGGTCCACAAAATATCTTGAAATTGGATTGCGTTGAGATTTTTATTCATTCAGTTAGAAGTTGCTTTTCAATTGGAACCCATTGATTTGCGCCGTGACAGATTTGTTCATCAGTACGAACGGGTGAGGCCTGGGGAGCTTGTTCAGATTAGCTTTGATTCTGCAAAGTTACAACTCATTGACGAACGAGCATGCTAGATAAATGGTTGTTAGATGAGAGCAATGCACGGAAGTTAAGTATGTATGCATCCGATCAGTGATATAGAACATTAGATAATGTTAGAGTGTTAATAAGTGAGATTGATACACTCTAGTAGTTAACGGATGAGTAACTACTCAAGAGTTGAGGATCAAGGACACACTGAAATACCACACGATTCAAAGGCGTTACATCCAAAGCTGAAAAGATGCAATGGTTGAGTCAACTTATTGCAACGCTTAAATCTATGTCAAGATTATGCCAATATAACGCAAGGTTGTGTCATGCTCGACTCAAAAGCAGGACAAGGATCTCAAAACGCAATCTAAGGCAAGACGCAGTCGATTTCACAAAACGCAACTAGGACAAAACGCAAGTCCGTCATTCTCAAAACGTCAACTAGTCAAAACGCACGTCATACTCAAAATGCAACAAAGTCAAAACGAATTCATTCTCAAAACGAACTAGTCAAAACGCTTTCATTCTCCAAACACGCAACTAAGTCAAATGGCGCCAGTCATACTCATAACGCAACAAGTCAAAACGCGTCAAGTCATTCTCAAAACGCAACAATTTTTAAGTCATAAGCAAGAATCAAAACGCAATGATTATATATTCAAAACACGTCAAACGCAACCCTTTTAGAAAATTTTGAAATAGAGGGTTCTTTATTTTTATATTAAATTTCTTTAAATCAATAACGCAACGAGATGCGTTTTTGAACATGTTTTGTAATCAATACTCAAAACCGCTCGTCAATTATTATTCATCAAAACGCACTTGAATTCTGGCCATTAAATTTAAAAAACGCAAAACTATCATAACCACAAACGCTAACATGAATATGGCCTTTAATCCAAACGCCACTACAGATTATAACCACATAACGCAAACATGAATGTGGCTTTAAATCCTAAACGCACATACAAACAATATAAACCACAAACGACTATGATTATTTTAAAAGCTCGTCAGCTAGACAGCGTAGCGCACGCTCTATGCTCTCAATCACCACTCGAACGTTATAGGGGTCATTAATGTACGGGGAGGGGAATCAATTTAGGATTGGAATCTAGCATTATAGAAAAAACAGAAAACCCAATAATTATGCCATAACCCTTGATTCGTATGAGGTGTTTACACGAGGATCATAGCAAAGAAAATGCTTTAGTATCTCAGATCATCTATATCAAAGACGCAACGAGAGAAAGAAATTGAGAGGAATAGCAACAAGTTTGACTGGAATTTGTAATGTTTGACCCGAGTCAAAACAGCAATACCCCCTTTTTGTTCATACACACTTCCACTTACAATTTGGCATAATATAAACGGTCCTTTTCTTATTTCTTATAATGCTGTATAGATATGTTACACATTTGGTCCCTCATTTTCATTTTTCTTTGCATTTAGGATCACATAGCAACTACATGGATTGAGTAATTTTAGCGAAGTGACACAAAATGGTCCTACACATTTAATGGAACCTAGGAAGCAAGTAGCAAATAGGCTCATAAGACCCTAAACATGCTATATCAATTGACACAATTGGACCATTTTTCAGTTTAACATAGTCTTATACTCCCCCTATAAACATACCCTTAGTTGCAAAAAAAATGCCTGAGAAAGATGTCATAAAATTACGACAGACACTCTCCCTAATAAATGACCCGTTTCTATTTAAAGAGCTGTATTCGTTGATTTGAGTGTCAAATTTATGAAAACAACCAAGCCCGGATTACTTAAAAAAATCCGTTTAAAACCCACGTGAGATCCAATTAATTTTTTGTAGAATCATAGACGGAAAAATTACGAGGTTAAGAAGACTTCTTCTTCTTAATCAAGAAAAATGCACTTGATACGTACATTAGATCAAGTGGCAAGGATATAAGATTAATCCTGGCCCGGGATTAATACTTAATTCACACTGTTAGTTAGGAACAGCGGTATTTTTGGCGTCGAGCTTTCTATTTTGAGAAGGGGTGCGTCTGATATAACTGCAAGCATTTGTGACATTTTTGAAGGTTTAAACTTCGTTCGAGCTTCATTAAAGACCCGTTGTCACTTATTGGAACGACTTTGTAGCCTTATTGGACGTAAATGTTATCGATAATCGAATACATTGTCTTGAAGAAAAACTATTTTTGGAATTTTCATGTTTTTCTTATTTTTGTATTTTCTTGATCTTATGTATGTTCATATATACAATCATTTTTTACAAGGTACGTGTAGCAATCCGTTACACACTCCTCCTTGATCATCTGAAGACTTTTGAGTGGTCTCCGGCTGCATACACTTCATGACAAAGCTGGAGATATGAATTCGACATGTTATCTTGGCAGCGCCTTAGTGAATATATTGCAGTTGATACTCTGTCACTCAAGGAATACAACTAACCATCCTATTTCAATTGTTCTCTGATGATATGATGTCGGGATGTGATGTGTTTTAGGAACGAGGAATGCTGTACTTGTTGCAGAAAGGCTATGGGCAATCTTGTTGTCAAGTACATAGGATGCGATTGGATGCAATGCTCTATATTTGATAATTGAGACCGCAATCCATAGGATTTGGGCTCGCAACCAGACTTCGCGATGTATTCAAGCTTCTTTAGACGAGGATAGGACGTGCTTAGTTTGCTAGTCTTGGAAGCGACCATGCTGACTAACTTTTCACACATGGTTCTGAGCACTGCAAGATGTTTATTCTGCGTGTGTAGCCTGTAAACTGTTTTGTGATGCATTGCGTATGCTGTTTTAGGTGCAATGGCGGTGTCTTTCGGTTACCATATGACCCATATGGATGGATCTTGGACGGTTACGAATGGACCTGTTTTAAACTAAAGGACTAAAGGTGCTTTTTAGTGGAATTGGATGATTCTAGCTCATGCACACAATAATACTAGGTATGGTATTACGGGTGGGTGTTACATCAGGGACACCAATCATGCTGCGTTAATTGGGCGGGTCACTGGGATCCATGTGTGGTACTCTTCATGGTTGGTGCGAGCCTCATCTGTGGGTGGGGATTCAGGGTCAATGTGAGGTTGTGCTTTGGGAGGGTTAAGAGATGGGGATTTGGGTGAGGGTGGAGGTTTAATGACGCATTAGGTGGGGGTGTGTGGTGGTTCCTGTAGTTATTTGGTGTGTGGTCCGCTGGATGAGTCTGGTGTTTGGGTGTTAGATGGGGCTGGTTGTTTTTACGTGCTAATTGGCGGGGAGGAATGGTGGGTTCGGGGGGTGGGGGGGTGCAGGGTGGGGGGGGAGTGCGGGGGGTGTGGTGCGGGGGGTGGGGGGGTGGGGGGTGCCTGCGAGGGGGGGGCGGTTAGAAGCGGGGCGTGGGTGGGGGGGTTGTGGGTGGGGGATTGGGGGGGGGTGTGAGGAGTGGGGGGGGGGGGGTGTCGGGGGGGGGGGGGTCGGAATGGGTAGGGGGGAAGGAGGTGGGGGGGGGGGGGGGGGTGAGGGAGGTGGGGGGGGGGGTCTGGGGGGGAGTGGGCGGGGTGAGGGGGCGGGCGCGTTGGGGGTGGCAGTCGTGTGGCGGGGGGGAGCGGGTCGGAGGTGGGTGGGAAGGAGGGAGGTGTGGGGGGGGGGAGGGGGGAGGAGGGCCGTAGTGGTGGTAGAGCAGGGCGGAGGGTGTGGGGGGTGGGGGTTGTGTGTGGTTGGAAGGGGGGGGGTAAAGTTAGTGGAGAGGGAGGTGGGGGGGGCGAGGGCGGGCGGGGAGGAGGGTGAGGGAAGGGGGGGGTGGCGGTTGCGGTGGAGGGGGGGTGTGGGCTGAAGTGGGGTGGGGGGGGGGGGGGATGGGGCTGGGGGCGGGGGGCGGGGGGGAAGGAAGAGCGGGGGGTCGGGGGTGTGGGTCTTGGGGTGGGTGGGGGGTGGGGGGGGGGGGGCGGGGTTGGGGGGGGGGAAGGGTGAGGTGGGGGGGGGGGGAGGCAGGAGCGGGGGGGGGGGGGGGGTGTGTGTGGGTTAAGGGGTGGGGGGGGATGGGGTGGGGGGGGAGGGGGGGTGAGGGTTGGTGTGGGGGAGGGTGGGGGTGTGTGTGGGGGGGATGGGCGGGGGGTAGGTCGGGTGGGGGGTGGGGGGGGGGGGTGGGGGCGGGGGTGGTAGTGATTGTGAGTTGTTGTGGTGTGATTGGTGGTGGTTTTCTTGTGTGGGGGAGGGGGTGAGGGGGGGTGAGGGGGGTCGGAGGGGTTGGGGTGGGGGGGTGCGGGGCATGGGGGGGGTGGTGGTTGGGGGGGGGGGAGTGAGTGGGGGTGGGGTGGGGGGGGGAGGGGGGAGGGCGCGGATGGGCGAGGGGGGGCTTGGGGGGGGAGAGGGGGGGGGATGGGTGTGTGTGTGTGGGGGTGGAATGGGGGGTGTGTAGGGAGGGGAAGGGTGGGGGGGGTGGGGGTGTGTGGGCAGGGCGGGGGGGAGGGGCGGGGGCATCGTTCGTGGGGGGGTTTGGAGGAGGGGTGGGGGTGGAGGAAGGGTGGGCGGGGGGCTTGGGGGGGGGGGCGGGGCGTGTGTTATTTTTGGGGTGGGAGAGGAGTGGGGGGGGGAGGGGGGTGGCTGGGGGGAGGTTGGTCGGGGGAGGCGGGGGGTGGTGTGGGGGGGGTGGGGGGCGGGTACGATGGAGGGGGGGGGAGGTTTGGGTGTCGGGGGTGTGGGATGGGCGGCCGGGGTGATTGGGGTGGGGGGTGGCCGGGTTTCTGATTTGTTTCGCTTTTTGGTTTTATTCTTTGTTTTTTTTTTTTTTTCTTATTTTTTTTTTTACGTTTTTTTCTATTTCTTTTTTTTTATTTTTTTTTTCTTTTTTGCGTTTTTTGTTTTTTTATTTTTTTTTTGAGATTGTTTATTTAATTCTCTTTTTTTTTGTTTTATTTTTTCTTTTTTTTTTTTTTTTTTTTTGTTTTTTTTTTTTTTTTTGTATTTTTTTATTTTTTTTTTTTTTGAATTCCT
>BQNB010045433.1:29611-44278 GCA_026074375.1 Tanacetum coccineum
TTTTTTCTTTTTTTTTTTTTATTATTTTGGTTTGTGTGTGTTTTTTTTTTTTTTTTTTTTTTTCTTTTTTTTTTTTTTTTCTTTCGCTTTTTTTTTAGAGAGTGATTTTTTTCTTTGATCTAATGACTTTTATTTTTTGTTTTTTTATTAGAGTTTTTTTTTTTTTTTTTTTGTTCTTTTTTTATACTTTTTTTTCTTTTATCTTCTGTTGAATTTCTTTTCATTTTTTTTTTTTTTTTATACTTCTTCTTTTTATTTATTTTTTTTAAATTTTTTTAATTTTTGTCGCTTTTTTTTTTTTTTTTTTTTTTTTTTTTTTATTTTTTTTTTTTTTGTTGTTTGTTTTTTTTGATTTAGAATTTTTTTTGTGTGTGTTTTTTATTTTTCTTTGTTTATTGGATCGTTCTGAGTTTTTTTTTTTTTTCTTTATTTGTTTCTTTGCTCTTTTTCTTTTTTAATTGCTTTGTGTTTTATTTTTTTGTATTTTTTTTTTATATTTGTTTTTTTTTTGTGTGTGTGTGTGTTTTCTCTTTCTTTGTCTTTTAGAGAGATTTTTTTGTGTTTTTTTTTTTTTTATTTATGATTCTTTTTTTTTTAGTTTCTTTTTATTTTTTTTTATTATTATTTATTTTTATGTATATTTTTGTTTTTTTTTTTCTTTTTTTTGTTTTTTTTTACCTCTCTTTTATTTTCTTTATTCTTTTTTGTTTTTTTTTTTTTTATTTTTTTTCTTTTTTTTTTTTTTTAGTTTTTTTTTTTCGTTTCTTTTATTTTTTTCTTTTTCCTTTTTTTTTTTTTTTTTTTATTTTTTTTTTTTTTTTTTTTATTTTATTTTTTATTTTAATTTCTTTTTTTTTGTTGGTTCATTTTTTTTAAATTTTTTATTCTATTTTTTTTTGATTTTTTTTTTTTTTTTGATTTTCTTTTTTATAGTTTTTGTACTATTGTTTCTTCTACTTTTTTATTTTTTTTATTTTTTATTTTTTTTGATTATTTTTTTTACTATTTTTTTATTTATTTTATGAGTTCTTTTTTTTTTTTTTTTTTTTTGGTTTTTTATTTTTTTATTTTTTTTTTGTTTTTTTTTTTATTTTTTTTTTTTTTTATGTTTGTCTCTTTTTTTATTTGTGTGTGTGTTATTGTGCTTTTTCCATTGTTTTAGAGAGTTTTTTTTTTCGCTTTTCGGATCTTTTTTTTTTTTTTAGAGATTTTATTTTTTGTTTTTCTTTTTTTTCGTTTTTTTTTTTTTTTTTTTTTCTTTTTACTTTTTTTTTTTTTTTTTTTTTTTTTTTTTTTTTTTTTTTTTGTTTATTTGTTTTTTTTTTTTTTTGTTTATCGTTTGGTTTTTTTGGTTCTTTTTTTTTCTTTTTGTATGTTTTTTCTTTTTCTTGGTTTTGGTTTTTTTCATCTCTTTATTTTTTTTTTTGTTTTTTTTTTTTTTTTTTTTTTTTTATTTTTTTTGTTTTTTTTTTTTTTGTTGTTGGTTTTTTTTTTTCTTGTGTTTGGTTTCTCTTTTTTTTTTTTTTTTTTTTTTTATTATTTTTTTTTTTTTTCTTCTTTTTTCGCGCTTTTTTTTTTATTTTTTTGTTTTTTTTCGTTTCGCTTTTATTTTTTTTTTCTTTGTTTTTGTTTTTTTTTTTTGTGTGTGTGTTTTTTGTTTTGATTTTCGCGCGCGCTTTATTGGTTTTGGTTTGTTGTTTTTTTTTTTTTTTTTTTTTTTATTTTTTTTGATTTTTTTTTTTTTTTTTTTTTTGTATATTTATTAGAGAAGATGCTTTTGTTTTTTTTTTTTTTTTTTGTTTTTTTTTTTTAGTTCTTTTTTATTTTTTTTAGTTTTATTTGTTTTTTTTCTGTCTTTTTTTTTCTTTTTTATTTTTTTCTGCGCTTTTTTTGTTTTGTTTTGTCTTTTCTTTTATTTTTCTTTTTTTATTTTTGCTTTCATTTATTTTTTTTTTTTAACATTTTTTTTTTGTTGTGTTTTATTTTTTGTTTTTTTTTTTTTTTTTTTTTTTTTTTTTTTTTTTTTCGCTTTTTTTTTTTTTTGTTTTTTTTTTTTTATTTTTTATTTTTACCTCTTTTTTTTTATTATTTTTTGTTTTTTTTCTTATTTTTTTTTTTTTTTTTATTTATTTTTTTTTATTTTTTTTTTGTTGGTTATTGTTTTTTCTTTGTTTTTTTTTTTTATTTTTTTTGGTTTTGTATCTGTTATTTTCTTTAGCGCTTTTTTTTTTTTTTTTTTCTTTTTCTTTTTTTTTTTTTTTTTATATTTTTTTTCTTTTTTTTTTTTACTCTTGTTCTATTGTTTTTTTTTCCCGCGTTTATCTTTATGTTTATATTTTTTTTTTTTTATTATTTTTATTTTCTTTTTATTATTTTCTTTTTTTTTTTTTTTTTTTTTTTTTTTTTTTTTTTTCTTTTTTTTTTTTTATTTTTGGTTTTTTTTTCCTTAATTTATAAAATTAATTAAATATTTATTATTTTTTACTTTTTTATTTCTATTTTTCTTTCCCTTTTTTTTTTTTTTTTTTTTGTGTTTTTTTTATTTGTTTTTTTTTTTTGTTTTTTTTTGTTTCTTTTTGTTTTCTATAGAGATTTTTTATTTGTTTTGTTTTTTATTTTTTTTTTTTTTTTTTTTTTTTTTTTTTCTTTTTTTTTTTTTTGGTATTTGTGTGTGTTTTTTTTCTTTTTTATTTATTTTTTTTTTTTTTTTTTTTTTATTTTTTTTTCATTTTTTTATTTTTTATTGTTTTCATTTTTCTTTTTTTTTTTTCTCTTTTTTTTTTGTTTTGTTTTTTTTTTTTTTTTTTTTTTTCGCCTTTTTTTATTTTTTTATTTTTTTTCTTTTTACTTTGTTTTTTTATACTTTCTTTTTATATAAATTTTGTCTTTTTTTATTTTTTTTGGTTTTATTTTTTTTTTTTTTATTTTATATATTTTTTTTTATCTTCTTAGAGAGAGATTTGGTTTTTCATTTTTTTTTGCTTTTTTTTTTTTTTTTTTTTGTCTTGTTATTTTTTTTTTTATCTTTTTTTATTATTATGTGTGTGTTTTTTATTTGGTTTTTTTTATTTTTTCTTTTTGGATATTTTTTTTCATTCTTTTTTTTTTTTACCTACTTTTTTTTTCATTACTTTTTTTTTTTTTTTTTTTTTTTTTTTTTATTTCTTATTTTCTTTTTGTTTTTTTTGTTTTTCGCAATTCTTTTTATTTTTTTTTCCCCCCTCATTTTTTTTTTTTTTTTATTTATTTTTTCTTTATTTTTTTTTGTTATTCTTTATCTTTTTTTAACTTTTTTCATTTTTTTTTTTTTTTTTTTTTTTATTTTTTTTTTTTTTTTTTTTTTTTTTTGGTTATTTGTTTTTTTTTGAGATTGTTTTCTTTTCTGCCTTTTTTTTACTTTTTTTTTTTTGTTTTTTTTTCTCTCGTTTGCGCTCTCTCTCATTTTTATTACATACTTTTTTTTTTATTATTTTTATTTTATTTTTCTTTTTTTTTTTCTTTGGGGTCGTCTTTTTTTTATTTTGTTTTTTTTTTTTTTTTTTTTGTTTATTTTTTTTTTTTTTTTTTTTTTATTTTCTTTTTTTTCTTTTAAGATCAAATTTCTTTAAAATCTCATTTGCATATTTAGATTGATTAATGAAAATGCCTCTAGGATTTTGAGAAATTTGTAAGCCTAAGAAAAATGATATTTGACCCATCATCGACATTTGAAATTTAGAACTCATTTCATTAGAAAAACGGTCACAATCTTTGGGGTCGGTCGAGGCAAATATGATATCATCAACATATATTTGAACATGAAGAGTGTGTTTGCCTGTTTTCCGAATGAACAAGGTTGGATCGACGACACCCTTGGAGAATCCTTGTGCCAGAAGAAACTTTGACAAAGTGTCATACCATGCCCGGGGAGCCTGTTTTAACCCGTAAAGTGCTTTCTTCAGACGATAGACATGATGTGGACGTTCTGGGTCAACAAAGCCTTCCGGTTGGTGGACATAGACTTCTTCTTTGAGCTCGCCATTTAAGAATGCAGTTTTCACGTCCATTTGATAAACTGTCATGTTTTTGCTGGCGGCATTGGCAATGAATATCCTGATTGCTTCAAGACGAGCAACCGGGGCGAAGGATTCTTCAAAATCTAGACCTTCTTCTTGACGAAATCCTTTTGCTACAAGACGTGCCTTGTTTTTCAACACATCACCATACTCGTCAAGTTTCACCTTATAAATCCACTTGAGAGCAATAATCATGGCACTGTCTGGAGGTGGTACTAATTCCCATACGTCCAGTCGATCAAATTCATGGATTTCTTCTTGCATGGCTTGAAACCAGCAGTCTTCAGTAGCTGCAGATTTGAAGTTTTTCGGTTCGACTTTGGACAGTACGGAATTGTAGAAGCACCACAAAGCATCCGTAGCAAGCTGTTTCCGAGTGGATACCGGTCGAGAGGGATTCCCAATAATGTTATCAAGAGGATGAGAGTCGGTCCATTTCCGGATATGTTCATGAGGTTGAGTGGATTGGTTGGGTTCTGGCATCATGATTTCCCCAGATGATGAAGCTTCAGAGGTTGGATCTGGGGCGAACACATTAACAAATGGTTCGGGATCAGCTGCAGCAAACGGATTAACTTCTGCATATTGCTCACCTGCTACACCATGATGTACCGAAGAGGAATGATGATCCAATGGTGATGATATATGACTTCCCGATGGTGCGTCGAGATCAATAGAAATAGACACTGATGGACCTGTAGGAATGACCGGGTCTTGTACTACATTAGGAATAGGATCCTGACGGATACCCGGTGGATTAAAATATTCATCAAACATAGGTTGGAATAACATCTCCAATTCTTTATTTGTGGGAGGTACATATGGTATAGCAGGAGCAGGATTGGGTACGAGCCCTGAACTTATAGGTCCAGGCGTCAACAGGTTAGGAGCGGGTCCTGGACTGGATTGTACAGGAGCCATTTGCTCAGTCAGCTCATCGAATTGAACGTGAATAGTTTCCATGATTTGTCGGGTTTGTTTGTTGTAGATTCTGTAACCTTTTCTGCTCGGTGCATATCCAATGAAAATTCCAATATCAGCCGTTGGTTGTAGTTTTCCAAGATCCTCGCTGTCATTTATAGGGTAACAAAGAGCACCAAAGACCTGGAAAAATGTGAGATCAGGCTTCTTATTGTGCACTAGCTCATATGGGGTTTTGTCGTGACGTGTGTGAATAAGGGAACGATTTTGGGTGTAACAGGCAGTAGCCACAACTTCAGCCCAAAGAAACATCAGTGCCTTGGAAAAGATTAGCATTGTCCGAGCTGCCTCTACAAGAGTTCGGTTCCGTCTTTCGACAACGCCGTTCTGCTCTGGAGACCTTGGCACTATCTTTTGGTGAAAGATTCCAACATTTTCATAATAGTCATACAGAGTCTTGTTGACAAATTCAGTTCCATTGTCGGTGCGAATGAATCTTACAGTTTTGTTGAGACCGACTTGTATTTGTGCGTCAGAAAACTTGATGACCAACTGCGGGGTTTCATCTTGGATCTCAAAAACTTAACACCACGTTAAACCTATGAGAATAATCATCGACGATGACCAAGATATATTTTCTCCAATTAATCGTTTGACACGCATCGTCCAATAAGTCCATATGACGGGTTGTTTGAGAACTTTCAAATTGGTGTTTCAGTTTTGGGTTTATTTTGTGGGGTATGCTTATTTGCTTTTCGAATTGACAGGCCGAACCAAGATGATCTTTTTCAATACTTTCAATCTTAGGGTAAGCCTCGAGCATGGTCTTTTCTTGCAAGATGCATTGATAGTACGAAGTTCCAAGTGGGTTTAAACGCCGATGCCATAACCATGATTTGTTCTTGGAGGCCTTTGATAGTACGTCAAATCGGGGAGGACTTCATCATTGTCTTCAACAGATATTTGTGTAATAATTAGAGCCACGGGACCCTTTAAGTATCAACACATCCGTATCTACGACATAAACGAATGCTTTCTGAAAGACCCTCAAAATCTGAATCATCAAAATTGACCGACAGAGCAACAAATTATGGCCCCAGACCTTCACGTAGTTTATAACCCTGGAGATTACACATACGATGACATTAATCTCCATACACCCTATAAATCGCACCAAAAGTGATCATTCCCGAACCTAAACTGTCCTCGATGAAACTTTTTCACGAAATTCATGAGCCTTGAGCGATCCCGTCCTCTGTTTTGAGCGCCTGAGTCAAATACCAAAGGACGATTTGGCGGACCTGCATTTGAGAAAACAGGACGATGATGGGAGTTGTGAAAATGGACCCCATGTTGGTGGGTTCCGATTGGTTAGCAACATGCAAGGTGACATTCTTGTAAGTTTACGTGACCTAGTTAAAGGGGCCCTTGATCACTTAGGGTGAATGTCTTCTGTGGGTCTCCATTGATAACTCAACCATTGTTACGTGTTTTTGCAGTTGGTTTTCCAAATTGTTTGATATGTTCGAAGGTTTCCACTACTTGTGTCATCTTGCTTTTGGTCCAAACTTGCTTAACATGACGCACAACAATTTTAACATTGGGGGAGGCATTCCACCGAGTTCAAATAACGTAACCACACCCACATATCATGATTAGCCGAAAAATAAACATTTGTTATTACTGTTTGGCACACAGGAATGAGAATGCGAATTAATTACAGAACGCTATAGAGCTAATACTAGATATCAACAACGATTCGTGGTTCTAAGACTAGATCAAATTATCCTAGAGTGGTCCTTTATACTTTCTTTCAAGCTGTCACTTGTGCTGGCGGGGGATCCTATGTTTCTTGTGTTGCTCCTCAGGCTGAGAAATTCCGCTGCATCAGTGCAACTGCTTACTCCTGTAGATGGAGGCACAGGGACATTAGACTTCTGAGTGTACCTTGGCTCTACATGTTTGTGTGTAGTACTACTTGATGTTGCAATTTGGTCCTCAAAGGCAACTTGCTTTTTTCTAGGGGTGGTAGCATGCTTCTTATCTTGTTGATTGAAGACCTTTGGACAATCTAAATATTGTGCCAAAACTTAATATTCTAAGAGCTTCTGGAGAATGCTTAGTGTACCGGCAAGCAAATTCGAGTGATCTATCTAAAGGTCTTTCAGCTTTGGCTTCTTCCACTATGTCGCGAAGTGTATCTACACTTTCCTTAAGATGCCTGAGATAAACTAGATGAACTTCCCTATTATTCCTATTGCGAGGGGGAATAGGTTCAACATCTAGAGCATACTTTCCTGGTGCAGTTACTTTTGGTTTAAACTGAGTTGTAGTGACATATGAGACCGTATTCCTTTGGGTTAATTTTTTGGACCTTTAGACTTTCATTTTCATTTTTAAGGGTCAGTTGTTGTTCTTATGCTTAGCACGGGAAATTTTGTAGAATCATACAAATCCATGTATTGCTCGTAAATCTTTGCATTTTCTGCCCTAAAAAGTTCGTTTTGTTCTTGAAGACTATTAACCTCTTCAGTTAATTGTGAGATCTGAAAGTCTCGGCCCCTAAGATCTAGTGGTCGGTCTAGTTCACTACGGGTCTCCTGAAATTGAGAGATTTGCATTTTCAGCTTTTGAATGACATTGTCTTTTCCTTGAAGGGAAGCTTTCATTTGACCGATCACAAAAACGGAGTTAAAATCAGGAGTATCGTTAACGGATGAAGATGGTTTATTCTGAAAACTATCTTTAAGGTTTTGATACTTTAACTGTAAGTTTAGGTGATTTACCTCAAGATTGGAAAACCGGTTTAAAAGATCGTTATAATTATCCTTACGGATATCATCACGTAAATTAGAAAGCTCTACTTCAAGTTCCAGACAACGTGTTTTGACAACATGATGAGCCTTTTGCATTTCAGTAAATCTAACTACATTGAGCTCAGAATTTGAGGCAACATAAAACACTTCTTTAAGCAAGCAATCAGCAATTATATTATTGTTCGAGAGAATGGTTTGTCGTTCTATGCATCATGTTTCTATCAACAGTACTTTGCGCTAGTTCAGCTTCCAATCATTCAAAGGCATCAGAATTTCTTTAATTCTTTTGTTTTGTTAGAGCCTTTTGAATGCCCTCAAAATGTTCTTGAAGAGTTTTGAAAAATGGAATGACCTCCGTGAGGTAACATGTCTTGGTTTGTTCAAAACCCCTTTCCCCTTCAGTGATCCCAGTTGGTGTGATTCTCTTTTTACAAGTTTTATCAAATTCCGAAAACAGTTGTCTAAGTGTAAAAATGTTGATTTTCACTTGACTTTTGGTTGGAAGCACTCTGGGGACAAGCGTTGCAGGTGTATTTGGGATGATACAGTTAACGCTTTGAAGGTCTGGTGTTCTGCCTTGAGGCGTCAGCATTTCATTTTAACATATATCTTGAGACCCAAAAATTAATTGTTCTGGGGGTCAGTTGTTTCTGTGGTGAAAAGGTCCAAGAAAAATTCTCTTACGAGTAATGGGCGGTGTGGAAATTGACCTTATATCTACACATGCATTAGCTTTCATTTTATCATGCCATTTTCTTCCTATAAATTTCAAGATAGTTCTTGGGTCTCCTCCTACAGTCACGTTCTACGGCGGTGCATGATTGGGTGTGACAATTACATGACATATACAGGGAGGATGTGAACTTGCTTGCAACGATGTAAGACATAGGGGATTCTTGTAGCCAATGGCTACCATTATTCACTCATCATAAAAGACCTAGGTTTACACATCATGTGAATGTTTGAATGACTGGCCTTTTTTGAATAGCTTGTTCTCGACTTATCTTTTAAAGCCTTTAAGTCCAAAAATTCTTCAAGGAATTTGTTTTCTTCTGATTAAATTCCTTTTTCAAAGAGATGTAAATTCATCTACCTTTAACTTGTTATGTTGGATGGGAGATGAAGTTGCAAATTTATAGAATGAAGTTCTTTTTCAAATTTTCTTTTTTCCCTTAATATTACGGTCAAAATAAAATATCCGTAGTTGCTCATCAATTTTTGTTCCGGTTTCAGTTAATTCAAACCTGGCCGTTCATCATAAGTTCACTTGTTCATTATATGTGGCAGTTCAGCATTTAACAAGTTATTAGCTACTGTATTTCCTAGGTTGTATGAGAGACAGATCGGACATCGAATCTTGCAAGTATTATCCATCATCACATTTATGCATCATTTCGGAACCATAGATGCATTATTCTGTACAAACGGTACTTCGTTGTCCCTTTACATATGATCATAAGATGTCATATTACTATACTCGTATAATCAGCATGTGATGTCAAACAACGTGGTTTCGGTCGTACATCGTCGTGGCATTCTCGTGTTCTCATGATGATCACAAACAGCATTGATAGTGATCAATGAGCCTTACCTCAGATTAGTGTCCGGAATCATTAGACGGACGGCTTCATCTAAACTGGATCTGCGGATGATAGATTTGCCATGAATAAGGTTTGTGCTGTAGGAGCATCATCAACATCAGAATCATACGCATCACAGTCATCAGCTTGAAATACATTATCCACATTGAGAGCTAAGTCTTGAACAGGTTGCTCATCCACATCTTCTTGCATATTTGCATTGTCCAGTCCACAGCTAGGAACAATGATGTCTTCATCTCGATACCCCATTCCTCTTGAGCTTGCATCAGCCCAACCATTTGTCTTTGATAGTTTTCGGTGTTTTGTGGACGCTTGGGATGAGTGCAGTTCTCGCTATGTGACCTAACCGTATGCGAGTTGTAGCACTTAAACTGCCTAAGCTTAACCGGATTCGCATTCCTCCACTACTGTTCTGTGCTCTCACCATAAACCAGCTGCACCTTGCCTCGTGCATGGTACCCTGTCCCTGTTCTGTCTACCCTGTACATTCTGAACAATCACCCTGCCGTCTTGTACCGTTGCTTGATTCCTTGGGTTTGATGAGGTTCTGAGTTGATTGTTTGTTTGAGGAAGGAAGGTTTTGTATGACTGGGTGAGTAAGGCAAGTGTGTTGGTTAGGTTCTCGATTAGGTTTTCAGTTGGAGACATCCCGATCAGATTGTGAGGGGTCAGCAGACTGTAGGTTGATGCTATGTGTTGGGTGATTCGTGATGATGAGAATGATATGTTGATATGTGAAATTGGACATCAAGGCAAGAGGATCAACTGTCTGTTGTGTGAGACGTTCCAACATCATCTTGTTCTCGTTGGCATGTGCCTCATGTTGCTTCAGGTAAGCATATAGTTGATCAAAGTTTGAATCTTTCAATCCTTTGTTAAGTTTCACAGCTGTAACAAATCTTCCCCATTCCGGCAGCATGTTATTCACAAACTTTGGATGTTCAGCTGAATTTTTGACAGTGTCTTCTGGATGTTCCGCATGTCATTGTTTGAGCTTGGCAAAACCGAACATAATAGCTATGGTGGTTTTCGCCTTTTTTGACGGAAGGTGTTCAAAGGTTCATCTACATGTTGTGATTCACGGTTTCCTTTGTTAGTTCGATCTTCCAGAGCATCTTACATTGTCCCATATGTCTGTAGCACTCGGTTTGAATGATTTAATTGAGTGAATAGTATCTTTTGGTAGACCTTGATAGGTATGATGTTTGTTCCCGGATGTCTGCAATTATCCCTGTCCTTCTCTCTGTGACAGCTCCGAATAAACGAAGGTCGGTTCAGGACCTAGATTGATTGGACTTCCGTTCCTTCATCAATGATTTCTCGCGTGGTCCATCTGAAATGATCTTCATCAATTTGATACTTTAAATGTTTATCCCATTATCCTTACCCGACAGTAATAGTCTAATACGTATTTGTTGCCATGAAGCAAAGTCAAGCCTTATCAAAGCTCGGGGTAGGGGTATCGGAACCGGCACATTGGATGTCCTCTGAAGATTGCCATAATGATTATGTGTAATATGATTATGTTGATCGATCAATGATTATTGATTGTATGTTAAAAGTGAATGATTGTTTGATGTATTAGGTGATTGTTGTGTGATGAGATTGGTTTTGGTTTGAGTTAACGTTAACTTAATGTTGATTGAGGTTTGTCAAAAAGCAGTTTTTATTTCTCGTGTCCAGTAGTGAAGTTTTGAGTCAAACGCAAATGAAGAATTATCAAAAGCTAATGGACAATTCTCAAAACGCAATGAAGAGTCTCGAGTCAAACGCATATGGAGACTCTTAAGGTTTTATCTAAAACGCAACATTTTTTTTTTAAGTTGCGATTTGATCAAATCGGAAACCAATTTAATAAATTGGGCAGAGTATCCCCTAGTCACAAACGCAACAAATGTCTTCAGAACGCAACCTGTAGTCAAAGGCAGCGAACCAAAACGAAACGACCAAAACGCAACCTCTAGGTCAAACGCAATGATCCAAAACGCAAACGATAAACGAAACCTTAGGTCAAAACGCTTGATCAAACCGCAATTATGCCTCCTTCACCAAAACGCAACCAAGAATGTCACAGAAGAGTCAAAACGCACGCCGAAGATACGGAACTTTTATCACTAAAAAACCCTTAAAAATCACCCTTTTGAACGTTTTCACTTGGTTTCTTTTGCACAACTTGGTCCTAGAGAGTTATAACAACTATAAAACACTCACTTTAACATCACAAACATGAGAATCAAAGAGTGTCAAGAATAAAACCATAAACTTTTAAAACCACACTTTTGATCTTTAAAACGAACCAAGGAAAACGCACCCACAATCTCGCTAATCATCCATGTGCCTCTAGATGCAATTGTAGTATACAAGAGAACATAACTCAAGTTAATGGATGATGGGTGGCTAATTAGTTTAGGAGAGAGAAAGAAATGTTTTTAGAGAGAAAAGTGCAAGTTAACTTATAATCATGAAATGAAAACAACCAACCCCTTCCCATGTGTGGGAAGGGGTATATATACAAGTGATTCTTTCTAACTACGAGCTATGCTATACTAATGATACTCGGGGGTGACCGAGTCTTTTTCATAATCCTAACAAAATCAGGATAAACTTAGAGTTCTTGTCTTCCCAATCTCATTGGTTGGAGATGCATGGAAATGGTTTGATGAGATTAAAGGATCAATTAATAATTGGGTTGATTAAACTGCTAATTTTTTTAGAAAATACTACCTGCCTTCTTGCACTGGCGGTATTACAACCACCATGATTAAGTGGGACCCTACTAATCCAAAGTTCGAATACTGGTTGGCCTCAAAGTTCTTAAACTACAAAATGATGGATATACTTACCAAATGAGCTTTTTGGGACTACTGGAAAATGGAGAGTGATGATACTGATCTTACTAATGAAAATGGGTCGGATGTAACATTTCGTATTTTCAGGTCATTTTACGACTTCAATTATTCTATTACTTATTTTTAGGCTTTTGATGTGTTTGTATTTAAATATCATCGTTTAGTTAAATGTTGTAAAACTAATAAATCAACATATTCTACGTAAACGGGCATCAAAAAAATAACAGTTTACCTCCAAGAAAGCATTATATTATGTTTACAAAAAATGTAATAAATCACTACACTTTTTGTATTTTATTTTTATTGGATACGTAAAGGGTTTACGTTTTGTAATAAATTACATTTTGGCATACCGGGATGCACTGTACCTATCTATACTCAAACAATACCACTCTTTATAATCCCAATACCCATAAATTTCATAACTTTTGCTATGTATCCAAATTTCGCAGCCAATAGGGGGACAAATAGCCACAAAATACTTTAAGACTTCTTACTATTACCAACAAGGACTTGTAGCTAGCAACCTTGACCACTTTTCCTTATTTTGTTCTCCTTGTAACCCCCCCCCCCCTCACTTGCATCACTTAGACGTTTTCACGTGTGTTCTTGACCATTCATGGCACTATTAAGAAGAGTTACATAGTCTTGCAATTCATGCTGATGCATATAAATCGTCTCAGATAAATCACCATGTAAGAAAGCATTCTTGACATCAAGCTGATGAACTGGCCAATGTCGAGAGGTAGCCAAACTAAGAACGGTCTGAACAGTACCTGGTTTGACAACCGGGCTAAAGGTCTCATCAACATCAATACCTCTGACTGCGTACTACCATTTGCTACAAGACGAGCCTTATAGCGACTAAGAGTGCCATCTTCTAAATAATTATGATGAAACAACCACATACAACGAACATATTGGCATCCGTGGGTCGTGGCACTAGAGTCCAAGTTTTATTTTTAATAAGTGCATTATATTCATCACACATATCATTTTGCCAATTTAGATCATTAAACGCATCAGTATACGATTTTGGTAAAGGTAAAATGGAAGAGACATGAAGACTAAGACGCTGAGTAGGACGATTAGTCCCGATACGAAAACATGTGACCATGGCATGAACTGAACTAAGATTTGGGTTAGGCTGCGGTTGTGGAGGTAACATAGTATTAATGTTGTTTAGGGATGGAGAACTAGTTGAAGAACTAGGTGGAGAAATAGTTGGAGAACTAGTTGGAAAAGTATGTGGGGAACTAGGGGTTGGAGAACTAGTTGGATAAGTATTTGGGAAACTAGGGGTTAGAGAACTAGTTGGAGAACTAGTTAGAGAACTAGTGGTTGGAGAACAAGGTGTATTGTTCGAAACAGTGGCAATAGGGGATTGGCGTATAGTTTGTGTAACAATGTTAAGTGGTTCATCTAAAAAATGATACGAGGGAGGCGAAGTAGGTGTCATAGAGCCAAAAGGGAATATTGTTTCGTCAAAGGTAACGTGTCTTGAAATAATAATTTTATTCTTATTTAAGTCAAGACAACGATACCCACGATGATTTGAAGCGTGACCCAAAAATATGGATGGTGTAGCATGTGGTTTAAGTATGTGATCGGTATCAAGATGTGGGTAAAAGACACCCAAAGGTACGTAAGAGGCTATAGTCAGGTGTGGTTCTAAAGAGACAAGTATAAGGTATTTCGTTGTTAATGGCACTCGAAGGTAAAATACTTAACAAGTGAATGGTCATATTGAGTGCTTCAACCAAAAAGTTAGGAGGAAGGTAAGTAAGGTGCGAATGAGATTGTTTATGGTTCGTATCATTCTTTTAAACTTACCGTTTTGTAGTGAGGTCTTTGGACAAGAAAAGTGAAACTGAATACCGTTAGATGCAAATAACTTATGAAAAGCGTGGTTGTCAAATTCACCACCATGATCACACTGAAATGAATTTATTTTACACTTAAATTGAGTGGTAACAAAGTTACGAAACAAAACAAATTTAGACAAGACATCCGATTTCTTAATCAGCGGATAAACCCAGACATAATGCGAATAATGATCCAATAATAATGTAAAATTCACCACCATGATCACACTGAATTGACTTTATTTTACACTTAAACTGAGTTGTTATATGTCATGTTTGCATTTTTGTAATCATACAAAAGCTTGTAGAATAAAGGAGAGGAGCTAGAGAGTATTTTTCATCATTTTCTAAATTTTCATTTCAAAAGGAAAATAGAAATGGGAGAGAGAAGTGAATTACAAAATGTAAAGACTTGTATAAATACCTCTCTTAGAAGGATATTTATACTTATTGCTAATCCTATTCTATTTTCCTAACTTTAGTCAAACCTTGGTCAACTTTACTTAACTTTGACCAAGATTGACTTCATTACATTATAATTACTAATAAAACAATAAAAC
>BQNB010045434.1:0-44277 GCA_026074375.1 Tanacetum coccineum
ACTTCGATCTTGTGGTCCACTTTTAAATACTTCTTGATTTACTGAATCACTACTTGGATTTCGGAAATAACACTTTTAAATGTTGTAACGCTACTTTTCTTCTGAAATATTTCTTAAATTATTTCAACACTGCTTTTACTTAAACATATGAATTCACCAACATTATTGTTGACGTTTTAGCATGTATTTTCAGGTTACTATTTTGCTAGTGGAGCATTGGGAGCATTCGAGTCGCGCGGATATATATTTTTGAAGGCTTAATAACTTGAGTACTATTTGACAAACGTTTTGACAATGTTATCTAATACATTATAAATGGAACCTATTTAACTCTGACATTTTTATTAAATTAAATGTGACATTTTATTAAACGTCTCTTTTGAGGTCGTTTTCCATGACTTGTGTTTTGTGCCCTGAAGTAGCACCCCAATGTTACCATTCCGTTGCGTTGTCCTGATTTTTGGGGGTGTTACATAAGTAGTGGTTGTGGTCAAATGACTGCCTGTGAAATACAGAAACACATAAGATCCAACATATAGAACTTAATATTCAAAAAAGATAGAAGTAAAGGTAACCATGCGCTTACACAAAGAATGCACTGCTTGGCCGACATCCCGAACGGGAGTCCGTCCGCATTCAGAATTCAGAATTACACCCAGGTGTCTAGGTGTCCTGACTGACCCAGTTGAAGTACTACTGCGTGTACCGGAGGTGCCATCACCGCATCCTGAGAACCCAATGACATTCAATGGGACCGGGACCCAACTTGACATACCGAGGTCGAATCTAATGAACGTATACATTTTGTCTTTTCAAGGTAACATCTTGCTCTAAGCTCTCACCATTACCAATTTTGCCATAAAAGTGCAACCCGTCCTTTATACCCTTATAATCCATGCTCCACCAGTCACAAACAACCTGAAAAAAAAAATTTCATTCACTAATATGAATTTAGCTTAATGCATACGGAAACACAATGTGGTATCAAATTTGAAAACCATTATTACCCATTTCTTGGCTAGTCACCATAAACTATACTTCTACGGACATTGTTTCAGTAGAAAAATTTATATACGACTGCAAGAAGAATAAAGGAAATAGTTAGCTTACAAATCTTAATAATACATTCTAATCATGCTTTAAGTCTGACAACTATGTTGAATGACTCAACCTGTTATATAACAGTAGGACATATGTAACACCCTCAAAATGGGTCGCAGCGGAATAAGGGTCTGAGAGTGTTACTTCATAGATCAATAGCACAAGATATGAGAACGACCTCTATATGAGTCGTTTAAAATTGATACATTGGATTAAGTAAACTTGTTTGTTACAATAGCCCGAAGCTTAAATTGTTCATCCATGAAAAGTAAAGATTTTAAGACATAACATATATTCCCAAAATGTAATGCACCCAAATCTTTATAGTAATGACTCCAAAATGGTGAACGCCAATGTATCCTTGTTTCTCGTACCTTATTGACCTGAGAAAACATGCTTTAATACGTCAACATAAAGTTGGTGAATTCACAGGTTTAATAAATGTATAAAATAGGACCGCAAGATTTCTAATGTAAGACATGTAACACATACAACATCTCAAAAGTAATTACGAAGTGCACTAAGCTCATGACACCGAAGCTTGACATCTATGTATGCAATTTAATGCACCAAATGTGCCCGTGTAGATGTTCAAACCCGCAACATCCAAATTGTTCCGACATGTATACATTTGTTGTTTCAGTACATTCGAAACTAGTGAGCGCTACTCACCCGAACGGGGATGTCAATCCCAAATAGATCTATTCATAACATTCGCGCTCGCTAACTAGCAATTGACAGTTCATGATAGTGGGCAATAGTGGGTTTAGCTACTTAGGCCAACTCGTAATTTGTTTAAAAGAGTACTTGCGTCCAAACGTAAAACAATGCATGTTTCTCACCCCAAAGTTGTAAAACAATATAATTGTATAAAAGCGGGGCTATGAACTCACCGTAAGTGAATGATTGATTATCTAAATCAAATAAGTGAATCGTCTCGGCAATCCGAATGCAACCTAATTAATTATAGGCCGTATGAGTATAATGTATTATATATAAATAAAGCATCACATGTTATATAGTCACACCACCACCTAATAGTTTTTATTAAATCTTTAAAAGTTAAATTAATAATTAACCCGTACTTTGTTAAATAAAAGTATATGTACTTGTACCCGTAAAGAAAAATGTTATTTTTATTTACCAATGTATCATTTGTAAAAATATATGATTTAATGTTTTTATTGGTTACATAATGATATTTCATTATTAATTTAATTGTTTTATAAAAATAATGTATAAAAGTAAAAATAGTGCGCGCGATTTTAAAACCTCATATCTTTATCGTTTTGACTCCGTTTTATACGTTTCTTATGTCCACGACTTCGTATTGAGAAAATCTATCAAAATATCATATTTATAAAAATTAAACCTCTGATGAACAGTAACATTTACTGTTCATAACAGTTCATAAAAACTGTTTTTATGTAATTAATTATATATAACTTATAAAATACATAACTTGTTCATTTTAATTCCGTTTCTCGAGTTTCTTATGTCCTTGGATTCGTCATGAAGAGTACTATGTTTATAAAATATTTATTTTTATAGATCAGATCTGAGACAGAAAGTATTTATATAAAATAACTTTTATAAAATCACTTTTATACGTTTAATTAACGTAAACTTGTAAATGTCATATCTTCTTCGTTATAAATCCGTTTTTCGAGTTCTTTACATGCTTACGATCCTTGTGAAGAGTACTAATTTAATAAAATATAAAATGTATGGGTTTAATGTCGAATCCAAACAGTAGGTATTAAAAGTTAATTAGGGTTTATGATTAATAAAACTAGTTTTATAATTACTTTCATTTGAGGGACTTTGCCACCAATATTTTAAAATGTAATATACTATTTTTCTTTCATATTTTAAGTACTTTAAAAGTCATAACATTGATCTATATGGATATCCATGGCCTTGTGATCTGTAAACAAAACAACTTGTATATTATTCCTTTAAACACACATTTAATTTGTAATGCAATTTTTATAAATTATTTAACACTTTATACAAGCATGTACCTTTATTTTCAGTATTATAACTTACCCATACAACAATAATTCAAATTATATTTGATTTAAAATACTTCATGTGGCAAAAATAATATCTTGGTGGGGTTTAACATATATAACAAGTATGTACACATATATAATGAATGATTGAACATTGATTACTTTAAAATAGACCTTATAAGAAGATGAGTTGAATGATGAGCTCAGATAAAACCACTAACAAGCATTCCAAAATTCAAAAACCCTATCAAGAAAACCCTTAATAAGTTTTCTTGATTATCCTTGGTAAACCCGAAGCAAGTTGTTAACACCTTGAGTAACTTTAGTAACTTAGAATGAACACCTAGGAATGCTTGGAAAACCTTGTAGATAAATTTTAATGGGAAACCCTAGACACAAGAATTTTGAGAGTGGGTATGTTGAGTATAGAGAGAGTTTGCTTGATAATTCGTAGTGAATGATAGTGTGAGAGTTATGGACATTGGAATTTCTAGTTATAACAAGGAGGTAATCTATACAAACCTAATGATTAAACATGGGATGGTGGTCGTGGTTTAAGTACAAGGTTGTAAGAAACCCTGCTCCTCCTAATAGGCTTTAATACGGCTCAACAAGGTCTTTTGTTACTTGACAAGCATTTTACTGGAATATAAGGGTTGGTGTACAAGTTGTAAGAGTTCCTTAGTTCTTGTATAGTTAAAGTTTTATGGAGTTATGATGTGTTTTTTGTCTTATAAGCTAGGTTCCGTTCTAAGGGTTATAAGATAAATAAAATAAGTTTTATTTTGGGTAGTTGTTATAAAAGTGGGGCCATGGTTTGTGTGTAGATGGTGAGGTGCTTCAGGGTAGGTCCGAATGTAATTTGTGCGAAAGTAAGGTTTTAGTAACCAACAAAAATAAATTATGGAAAAAGTTATAATTTATATTCCTAATAACCTTTTATATTCACTTGCTTGTTGTAAACTTTAGTTTGTTTGGTGTTCCGTTTACATTGAACATTGATTTTTAGTTTACGCGATCCTTAAATTCTAAGATAATAATTAAATATGCGAACGCGTAAAAACTCTTAAAAAATTTATTAATGGAATTAATAGAACTGTCGTAATTAACTGAAAATAGAAATGTTAATGTTGGTTATCTTTTTAGGTACTTATTTTTGCTATGATGCCTTAAACCTTTGTTGTTTTATTAAATCAACTAGTCTATGCCTTTTTGGTTTCTTGGATTTAATGTGTTTATTACATATGTTTAAGATTTAAATTTTTTTTTGCTTATAAAAATCTATAGGGATTGCTATCCATAAAAACCACCAAACAAAAATACCCTCATAAAAATTCTGAGGAAAAAATAGTTTTTTCTGTGAAAAATGTGACTATCAGTGGGCGGCCCCCTTAAATTCACAATGCCCACGCCTCCTTATTTTTAACGGGGACCGCCCCCTATTTAGGGTGTCGCCCTTAGCTTTTCACGGGGTTAAAATTTGTACATTTCAATGCTTTATGCCTTGCTTTTACGTTGCATCAACTATATTTGCCACGATTGCTTGAACAACATTTCGAATAGCCCTATACTTATTCATATTCATTCCATTTTCTAACATATCTCTTTTAATTAAAATTCTTCCAAAGGCACTTCACAATTCACCATCTTCATTCATTCATCACTAACCACCATAAACCTCCATGGCCTACCTAGAGCTCTATTTCCAAGTCCTCCAAGAGACCAAAATCTTATCATTCCACCCAAATAATTTTTTGTGGATTTAACCCAAGATGACACCAAACTTCTAATTTCATCACCTAGTGCTTCTAATGCACCCTCCAAAACACCATCAACCAAAGACACTTCTTCATCCTCAATTGACTACATACCCAAATCACCTACATCATCATTCATCACTTTCACACAATGCGTTACTTGAAACACCAACTTCATCCTCCTCTAAGAGTTTCTCTAACCTACCTCCCAACTCATGAAAATGCTTCTATGGACATCACTCTCTAACCCTTTCCCCAATTACCCCACTTGATGTCCACTTTGATACTCATTCACCTTCACCACATAGTGTTGGTCATCTCATTCCTTGGAATCTTCTTGTGAATCATGGAGATTCATGTTGAGTTGCATTCAGAATCGTAATCTCATATTTGGATTGAGAGTTGTACTTCCAATATATGTTTCTCCTTTATTGAACATTTGCTATCACAACCAACCAATCATTAGTCCACCACCTCCTCCACCATCTCCCCAAAACTAAACTACTACTTTGTTTAGTCTATCAAATAATTGATCATCTCACATTTGAATATAAGCAAGTCCTATTGAGCTCTACTTAGTTATAAGGACTTTTTGCAGTTTAAATTTTCATGTTTGTCAGCATGTTATTTTCTTATGTATGCATGAGTGTGTTTTTTCACATCTATTTAATTTAATGAATGATAATTGTTGGTTGTCTGTCTTTTGTTTTTCTTCATTGCTATATGGTAGATTTTTTGTTTTGTACTACATATTTTGTAGCCAAGAACACCATAGATCGATTCCTTGGTGCCCTCGAACGAGTGGGTGCAACATCAAGGGGGAGCATTTTTTCCGTTGATTTTACTAGCAATCCTTGACTATTGCTTTTTGATTCTAACAAAAAGGGGGTGTAATGACATAAATACTCACCGAAATACTTGTTTTAAAATATAATTTTAACATTTATGAGTCGAAATTTTGTACATCATTACAAGGGGAGATTGTTGATAAATAATATTATGCCTTAAATAATTAATAATATTTTTTTCACATTCTGTACGTTTTGATAATCACAGAATATAAAAATGTTCAATGTAATCTTTAACGTAAAATACAGTATTTTAGTTGTAATTCTCATTTCAACATTACATCCACTTTAATGTTTGAATAAATAAATGCACTTATCGGATTTTATGATCAAAGGAAATTTTTTTTAACCTTAAACTTTATAAAATGCTGTTTACATGTTTATAACTGACAAAACTTTTTTTAATTTAAAAGAATTGTTTTATTCTAAATAAACATTTGGAATGTCCAAAGTTTCGAACCTAAAACGGCTAGAAAAGGTACAGTATCACACCTCCCCTCGGAATACGGACAAAAGAGGGAGCGTCTGAAGGGCGGCCACCTTAAATTCATGGGCAGCTCCATTAATTAAAAGGGGGGCGGACCCACTATTGAAGGGGGTCCGGCAATAGGACTCCGCTCCTCTTCTTGTCCTTATATACTGGTCTATTCATAAACATTTTTCTCACTTTTGCATCATTCTTTGGCGATCTAAACAGCCCACTTATCATCTCTAAAAATTTTCCTTTGATCTTTTAATCATAAAGCTTTGTTTCATAAGTGATCCAAGGCTAGATTCCGCAAGTGACAAGTGAAGGAATTACTTTTATCATCAAGTGAAGAAGTATTACCATTCTTAGTTGCTAGCTATCTTATGGACATTTCTTTTCACTTATTTGTAAATCAATTGATATCTTGTGTGGTGTGTAGTTGGCTAGATACTTGGTGATCTTTGTAAGTATAGGTAGATCATTGTGATCTTACTAAGTAATGTGAGTAGGGGATAATATATGTAGCAGGTGATAGTGTATGTCGTGAGTTATGCAAGAATGAAGTGAAGTTTTAAAGAAAGGTCGTGAAGTTGTGAAGTTGTGAAGAAGTATATGAAGTTGTGAAGTCGTGAACATGTCGTGATGGTTGTGTGGTGATCGATGGTTCTAGCTCTAAGATTTACGATACTCGACTTTCTAGCTTAGTGTCGTTAATTGAATAAGAAAGTTGTGTACGGTTTTCTCCCGCATAAGGAGTTTGTTGGACTTAGTGAAGATAACTCTCGTGTTTAGGTGCTAGGGGAGTGGAGTAGGGCGATAGAGGTTGGCTTCTTGGCCCGAAAACTATAATTCCTCACTTGTGGTTTGTTATTCTTATCGTATCTCTAGTTTAACTTTATCATTTCATTTATTTACGGTGTTCTTATTGGTGCAAGCTTGATTCAAAAAAGGTCGAATATAAGTTTTACAAACATACATAAAACTTAAATTTAAAAAGCGGTAAACTATTCAACCCCCCCTTCTAGTTTTCCACAATGAGGATACGTTTCCATGACGTATCGATAAAGACGAGTTAAAAACATGCCATATGGAAGATTTGCGGTTGGAGTAGCTCTGGCACATTCGATTCTTTTGACCAAGAAATAAGCAAGATTGTATTGTTCTTCGGCAACAACACAATACAACATGTGAGCAAGACAAACGGGGAGACGGTCCCGATGTCATCCTAGTCCGAACACATTCTCTCGAATGAGTTCTTCCCATTGCTTCATGTCGGGGCTTAGTTCTTTGGTGAGAATTTGATTTGGATTGAGAGCGACTGTTTGAATTTTAATGGTACGGTCTACCACCTTCGTCTCATATTTCAAGAAGTCACGAAATATCGTCGGGTAGTAGGAAGATCGGTGCAATTGGTCCCCGGTTTCTTGAGAATATTCATGAATGCAAGGGTCCCACTCGTTTGTAAAAAGGCTTTGACCATTTGTATATGGAAATTTTGTGGATTTTTTTTTACCGATTTTGTGTAAGAGTAAGAGTTGTGAATTCGTGTTGAATCATAAAAGAGATGACAAGATAGCCATAGTTATCGGTTTGTACCGTGACTTAACTATAGAAGTCTAGAATAAATCTTAGAACAATCGGTTCTCTTGAATTTGTAAGAGACAACTTGAAGCGAATGTTAGTAAGAAGGACACTCGTATAATCGATTTGTGTATGCTTGATCAAACAACCGACCTTCGTGATTGTTGGCGGTTTTAATAGGTGGTGAATTAGGCAATAGTGAGGATATGTCAGGAATTTTAGATACTTTTGGAGTTGGGTTTTAGTGAGAGATATATCCGATGGTAGTAGCTTTAGGGCATTGGTGTCTCCTAAAATAAAAGTCAACTATACAATGTCAAAAAAAAGTACTGTTAAGAATAAATACTATATTGCGGGAACCAAAATTTCCTTCGACAATAAAACATAAGAAGTATTTTTATGTTCCTTAGTTTATTTTTTTCATTCAAACTTTAAGTATTGACATATGTATATATTATATTGTATATTTCGTCACATTCCATGTGAGTTGTGTTTGCTATTAGCTTATTACTTAGTTAAGAATTTTTTTTGACTAAAAAATTTTTATTTTATATTCATGATAAGCCAAACGCTCCCTTTTGGTAGAAATCTTGTCTATATGTCAAAATATTAATATAGGAAACTTATATATTTTGATGACTCCCACAATAGTTTGTTAAGTGTTTATATAAGTGTAAATACTTGTTGTGAATGGTCATCTCGACACAAACATTCATCCTAGGAGAGGAAACCAACACTTTCTTTATTGTTATAATAAAATTTACTCGTTGATTTCTGAAATTATAAATATATATATATATATATATATATATATATATATATATATATATATATATATATTTGGATAATCAATAATTGATTATTTTTAACATGTTTTGCCATTAATCAATAATGTGTAAGTTTTAAAAATACATATATGCAAAAATTCAGCCATATGTTCATTAGTATACATGTTCTTAAAATTTTGACTCAATAAGTGTTTTGATTCAATCCTATCAAGGTTGTAGTGTTCCTATGACTATGGGAATTCATTTTTAGTTTTGAAATCTAAAACTAAATAGACACATATAGACAATAATGGAAAAACACCACAATTTGATTAGAAGAAACAAAATCTGGATGAAATCAAGCAAAACGCGTTGAAAAAACTACAGAAATGTTGTTGATTGACTTGTTAGTGAAAGCCCTTTGCGAATTTTGGTTAATTGGAAGATTTGAGGTTTTGATTTTGATGGCAATGGTGATGGTATTTTTGTCACAGTATGTAGGGGAAGAGGGAAGAGAGAAAAGTGATGTTTTTGGTATAAAATTCGACTATAAGGGGGTGTTTGGTTTTGAAGATAGGCGGTCCCCTTAATTAATTAAGGAGGCTACCCTTTTTACACGGCTGGTCCCCTTAATTTTAAGGGGGCCGCCACCTGAAGAAAAAAAATTCTTTGATTTTTGGCTAGTTTTGTGAGAATGAATATTGACAATTTTTAATTAGCTCTTTGTTTAATTAAAATGGTTCTTTGACTATCTCAAATGAGATAATCAGGATTTCAATACATAAACGTTGACTTCTCGTGACTAGATTCTTGCGACTGATGAAAAATTCCCTTCGAACGAAAAAAATAAATTAATTGTTACATTTTGAATGGGAAAAGAGTGGATATTGTGGTGGATGAGAGATTGGAATGGAGTAAAGACTTCAACAAGGCGATGTTGATAGACGTAGTTGAGGCGAGCGTCGAGGTGGAAGGAGTTTGTTTCATCCATAGTGGTTTAAGACTTTTCCGATGCAATAATCTAATCCTATCTATGTTATTTATTAACACAATACTCATTTTTCTTTATCTACGTGAGTTCGTGGCCATAGATGGATTTCCATTTTATTGTGGTTCATACGAATAATCCATGTGAACAATGGTTCCTTACTGAACTAATTCCTTTAAAAAACTAGAAAGCCATAAAATGGAATTTTAGTGTCATACCATATTTCATATCTATCCACTTAACTTTAGTATATCCTTTATACACAATCTATAATTTACGTAATTAGAGAGTGAGACGTACCTTAGCCTTCAAGAGAAATTACATTATATCAATCTTCAAGGTAGCAAGCATTTAAGGCATGAGGAATGTATGGAAATCCTTTATAGGTTGTCAATTGTTTGACGAAAGCCAATGGCATTTTGTAAGATGATTACCTCAAAAAGATATTGTTGCATTTAGCCATTCTGGTCCCATCGTCTTCATGGGTCGAATGTTATTGTTTCCGAACATGTTTGCATTTGATCGAACACATGCACGATGAATAACATCTTTTCATATTGAGTAAAGCTTGGCTGGGGGGATGATTCCACATTGTCGTGATTAGTGTTAGAGTTAATTTGGTCTTCCTTGTCTTTCCTAGGTTGAGTGTTTTGGATACGAGGAATGAGGTTTTCTTTTCTTCTCAGAGGAGGTGTTTTAGACATATATGTGGGTTTAGTAAATCCCAATTTGGGTTTTAAGGATGGTTTGTAGATAAACTTTTACATCATCACTCACTTGCAATAGGATTTTTTAAGTATTGTTTAGAAGTATAAATTTTGGTTTTGTGTTCGTTTCGATTCTTTCTATTTATCTTTCGACTCGACTTTCTTGAGCTCTTACAATATTTACTTGTTTGGATTTCCCACGCTAGGTATCCATTTGGTAACAGTTAAATCCTAAACCGATTTATCTCAGAAGGTTTTGAGAACTTATTATTTTCCTTAAGTGAGTGACTACTATCATTAAATTGATTTAGCCTAGATATTTCTTTTCTAAGCTTCTCATTTTCAAATTTAAGGTCTTGACATAATTTGCATTCTTTATTTACTTCCTTACCTTTTTCTAACCTAGATAATTTATCTTTTAATTCTAGTACTTCATTCTCTAATTCTCTTTTAGATTGTTTTAAAGTTTTATTTTTAGCCATGACTTTTAGTCCAATTTTGCATAGTCTACTATATTCACTATCTAAGTCATTTTCATCTAATGATGATTGGTCATCACTAAATTATTCGATTTCGGAAAGTACCTCATTAGAAGCTTTAGCCATAAGGTACTTTTCGTCCATTGTCTTCTCCTCTTCATCTTCGCCGCTATCACTCCAAGATCCTCCAACAAACGCCTTTTGATTTTGATATTTTGATAGTTTTGGACATTCTCTGATGAGATGATTTAGATCTCCACACTTAAATCATAAATCTTTCTCCTTTTCCATTTTTTATACTAAAAAAAAAATCATAAAAACAAACAACATATTAATACAACTCAATTACACATACAAAATACTAAAAACTATCCTACACAAAACTTCCCCTTTCCTACCCCCCACCAATCCACAAACCCAACACTCATTAATCTACACCACCCTCTCTATACCTATACTCGCCTCTACCCCCCCCCCCCACAATTCAATAGATCTACTTTGTTCTTTATGCCCCCCCCCCCCCCCCCCCCCCTCCTCCTCCCCCCCCCGACCGGCTTTCAGAACCCCCCCCTACATCCCCCCCCATCCCATCCCCCCCCCCCCACCCCCCCCTCTCCCCCCACCCCCCCCACTTCCCCCCCCCCCCATCCTAACCCCCCCCCCCCCCCCCCCAACCCTCCCCCCACCCCCCCTCCCCACCCCCACCCCCCCCCACACACCAAATTTCCAATGAGTTTGTCAAGTGATAGAGTTGTTAGATTCTTTGATCCTTCAATAGCTGTGATTTTTGCGCGCCATTTAGGATGTAATGCCCTAAGAAATTTTCTAACATAATTCTTGCTAGAAAAACCTTCATCAAGTGCTTTTAGACTACTAATATTTGGGTAAATTTTACGCAAAGACATTATCTATTAAATTCCTCTTCCGGAATCATGATTTGTTCATATTGTTGAACAAAGAGATCTATTTTCGGTTTTGCTTTGACTTGATGATTTTGCGGAGTGATTAACAAAGTATCTATACTGTCATTTGCGGTTTGAAACATAAAAATTCTATATATTCTATACGTGGTAATACATTAGAAATTTACTTTTTAGCTTCATTATTTTTAGAAAGTTTCTTTTTAAGTTCATTGTTGTGTTTATGAAAAGTACAATTTAATACTTTTTAGTTTCGCAATTTTTTGAATAGGGAAAAATCACCATCGGTAATAACATGAAAAGATCTAGTTTCTTTTGACTTCAAAAAGTTTCGAATCTTTTTTTCTAATAAATTAATCTATCACTTTCAAATAGTGGTGGTCTTTGCATAGAATTGCCCTTCTAAATATTTTTCCGATTCACAGATCGATTCAATTTTAAAATACATGTTTATTTAAAAAACTCCCCCCTTGTTCTTTGACGTGGATTGAACAAATTGTGGAAAATAGCAAGGGGGGGTTGCACTAGTTTACCGTGTGTTTTATTTATCTTTATGTTTGTTACTAAAAATTATACATTCAAACTTTTGTGATCTCGCTCACAATCTCTCTTGCACACAATACTGAATAATATACAATAAGTAAGAACTAATAAAGATTAGAAATAGAGGAGATAGAGTTAGAAAAGCAAAATAAACCAACAAAATACAAGGATTATACCCCCGCTGGTTTCGCGCGCTCTCGCTCAGCACCTCTTCGCCCCACTCCACTCCCGTAGCACCTAACTCGAGAGTTTTCTTCACTATGCCAAAGACCAAACTCCTTATGGCGGAGGGGACAAACACCGTACATAACTTTCACAGCCTTATATGCAATGTTCCGCTCAACAAGCTTAGTTTCGAGTGTCGTAATCTTAGCTAGGAAACAATCTATCCTCGCGACTTCACAACTTCTTCATACTTTCCGGACGTTTACAACCAAACGTCACAAACCCTCCCTCCCACCCCCCCTTTCACGCTCTTAATGCTATTCTACACATACTCTTACTCTACCCCTTTTCCACGTTCCCTATGTTCACTCTCACCTAACTATCACTCTCTCGCTGGATGGAACTCATCTTATCGGCTCTCTCAACCCTATATTTCAACCATTCACAATATTCACTTATACTATCCACAACAATAACCACAGATCACCTACCAAATGACTCCATTACAACTTACATTAAATAGAGAGGCAATACACTAAATTCAAACTCACACACAACTGATCCCCCCACCACAACAACCAAATCATTACTTCATACAAAAACCACCCAATCTTCCAATCTAATTCACCAAATCCCCCCCCCCCCCCCCCTCCCAAACATCCAAACCCACACCTATACAAAACCAACAACATCAACAACCAAAACAACCCCCCCAAACCCAACAACCCACCCAATCTATCATACAACCCCCCCTCCAAAACACAAACCAACCCCCCCCCCACCACACCCACCCCCACCACCCCACACAACACAAACAACCCAAAACTAAAATCACCCCCACCCCCCCCAACACACCCCACCCCCCCCCCTCCCCAACCCATATCACTACAACCCACCCCCACCCCCCCCCTCCCCCACCCCCCCCACACTCTAAAACTACTACCACCTCAACCCCCCCCCCCACCACCCCTCCCTACCTCCTTCCCCAACACACCCCCCCCAACCCTTACATCCCCACCCATCAAACATCCAAAACAATACCCTTCCCCAAAAAAACACCCAATCCCCCCCCCCCCCCCCCCCCCCCCCACAAAAATAAACTCGTTGTCCTCCCCCCTCCATAAAACAAATTTCACTAGACCATTCCCCCTCACCCCCCCCCCCCACCATTTTTCACAACGCAAAACGAAACTATTTGTTATTCCCCAAAAATAAACATTGAGAGAAATTCAAATTTTCGGACCTAAAACGACTAGAAAGTTCATACATCACTATACTCACTCACCCCCCCTACTCAATAGGGCTAAAATAGGGAGACGCCTAGTCTTGGGCGGGTTTGTTTAGAATACACAGGCGGCTCGTGTACTTATTGTTTAAGGGGACGCCCATAGGTAGGTCGCTCCTCCAGAATGTCATAAATCCTGGATTATACCCGATATTTTATCAACCTTTTGCACTTATTTTTTCTGATAAAAAACAGCCCACCCATTCATTTACAATCCTTTGATTCATTTAATCCATAAAGCTTTTTTTCCAGTGATCCAAGCTCAATTCTCAAGTGCAGAGAAGGAATTCTTACCTACCATCAAATGAAGAAGTATTACACCTTTGTGTGTTGTTGCAATCTTATTGCATCCATATCATGACTTGTAAATCATTTGTATATCTTGTAAAGTTGTGTAGTACATAGATCTTGGTGATTGTTGTAAGTATAGTTGAATCTTAGTGATTTCATCAAGTTTGTGTTAGTTAGGTTACTTGTGAATGTAGAAGTGAATGTAGTGGTAGTAGTGTATGAAGTTATTCTAAGGCGTGAAGATGTGTAGTTGTGAAGTTTGTTTAAAGTCGTTTTTTGAAAGTAGTGAAGAGTTGTGAAGTCGTGATAGAATGGTTCTTAGCTAAGATTAGGAACTCGACATACTAGCTTAGTGTCGGAAATTGATATAGACTAAGTTTTGTTCGGTTTTCTCAGCCATAAGGGACGCGCATTTGTTGGCATAGTGAAGAAAACTATCGACGTTAGGTACTCGAGGAGTGGAGTAGGGCGAAGTGGTTGTCTTGTATCCAATCCACTATAATCCTGTGTTGTGGTTTGTGTTTTTAACTTTTTCTCTTATTTCCTTTATTTGTTCTTGACTTTTTTATAATATTCATATTGTGAATAGTATTGAATTCACAAAATGTGATATATGTTGTTATAAAACTAACATAAAGATTAAATTAAAAAACGGTAATCTATTCAACCCCCCCCTTCTAGTGTTCCACAATTGGTTTTCAGAGGACACGTAAAAACAAGATTTTTAAATAAAATTGTATTTTATATAACTTGAATTCGATCTGTGGAATCGGAAAAATTATTTGTAGGGACAAATCTATGCAAAGACCACCCAATATTTGAATGTGATAGATTTATTTCATTTGAAATAAATAGTTCGTATCTTTTTGTGAAGTCAAAAGATCTAGATCTTTTGCTTGTTATTACCGATGGTTGATTTTCCTACTATTCAAATTATTAGCCGAAACTAAAAAGGGATGGAAATTGTACATTTTCATAAACAAAACCATTGATCTTAAAAAGAAAATTGCTAAAAAATAATGAAGCCTAAAAGTAATTTATAATGTTTTTCCACGTAAAGAATACGAAAGAATTTTTATGTGTCAAACCGTAAAAGAAATTTAGGATACTTTGTTAATCACTCATCCTATTATCAAGTCAAAGCAAACATAATAGATCTTCTTGTTCAAACAATAGGAACATATTTTGTTTCCGGAAGAAGGATTAAATAGAAAATGTCTTTGCTAATTTATCACCTATTTTAGTAGCTAAACAGCACTTGATCGAAGGTTTGTTTCTAGAAAGAATTATGTTAGAAAAGTTCTATTGGGGCAGTAATCCTAAATGGAGCGCAAATATACAGCTATTGAAGGATCAAAGATCTTCAACTCTATCACTGACTAACTCTTTGGGAAATTATAGGTTTATAAAGAAGTAATTAAGAAAGTTCTGAAACGTCAAAAGCAAAAGAGAAAAAAGTAGATCAGAACTGACTTGAAAGCTAGAAAAGATTAGTGATGATGATAGCTCAAACCTTCGATGTGAAGTTGAAGAATATGCCATGGCTCGTAAGAGACTTCAAGATATGCTTCAAAAGACTTGTGGAACCAATTAGTAAGACAACCACAGGAAGAAAGAAAATCATTCCAAATAGTTAAGACGGACAAAATTGCAAAGGCGAAAGATAATGCTTTTAGTGTGAAGATCCAAATCTTCTCATTCATGAGAATGGCCAAAAACTTTCAAAATATTCAAAATCTTAAGGAGTTTGTTGGAGGGGGATTTTCTTGAAGTGCGTGATAGCGTCGGATGCTGAAGTGGAGAAGTCCAACGGGACGATAAGTGCCTTATGGCTAAAGCATTCTAAAGAGGTACATTTCTGAAAACGAATATTTGTGATTGACCAATCATCATTAGACTCGAAAATGACTTAGATAGTGAATATAGTTGACTATTCATAATGGACCTAAATGTATGGCTAAAAATTAAACTTTAAACAAGCTAAAAATTAAATATAGGAGAATAAAAGAACTAGAATTAAAAGTTAAATTATTCTGGTTAGAAAAGGTATGGAAGAGTAATTATAGAATGCAAAATTATGTCGAGACCTTAGTTTGAAAATGAGGATAGCTTAGAAAAGAAATAATCTAGGCTAAATCAATTTAAGGTTAATAGTCACTTAGCTTAGAAATTAATAGTTCTCAAAAAACCTTCTGGAGATAAATCCCGGGTTCTAGGATTTATTTTTACCAAATGGATACCTAGCTGAAATGCAACAAGTTAAATTTTTGTAAGTGCTATGAAGTACGAGTCATATCTGTCGAAAGAAAAATTGATAGATCAAACCAAATAGCAAAACCAAATTTTTATCTACTTATTAAACAATACTAAATATTTACTATTGCAAGTGTGATGATGTAAAATGTTTTTTACAAACCTTCCTTAAAACCGAAGTTGCGATTTACTCAAAACCCACATATGAGGTCTAAAAACACTCCTCTGAGAGGAAAAGAAACCCTCATCCTAGTTCCAAATCCACCTCAACTAGGAAAGTACAAAGGTAGACCAAAATTACTCATAACACTAATCACACAATGAGGGAATCATCCACACAAGCCAAGCTTTACTCAAATGAAGAGGTTCATCGTGCTTGTGTTCGACTCAAATGAAAAACATAGTTCGGAAACAAATAAAACTTCGGACCCATGACACGATGGGGGACCAAAATGGCTAATTCATCATATCTTTTGTGGTTATCATCTACAAACCATCCTTTGGTTACGTCAAACAAATTGAAATAACTCCTATAGGATTTCCAGAAATCCTATCATTAAAAGCTTGCTACTTGAAGATTATATTAGTAATTTATCTTGAAGGCTAGTTACGTTCTCACTCTCTAATTTCGTAAAGTTATAGATTGTATATGTTTTATTAGTATTAGTGATAGTTAGGAAATTATGGTAGTCACTTGAAATGCATTTGTTGGCTTTCTAGTTTTTTAAAAGAATTTGATTCATTTAGTAAAACATTTTTTCAGGATTATCTATGAACCACGATAAAATGGAAATCTTCTATTGCCACGACTCACGTAGATAAAGAAAAATGAGTTAGTGGATTATAATTATATAGATGTAGGATGAGTTATGCATCGGAAAAGTATTTAACCATTTGGTGAAACATAACTCTATTCCACTCGGTCATCGCCTCAATAACGTATATCTACATCGCCTTGTTCGAAGTCTTTACTCACATTCCATTATCTCATTCCTCCACACTTATCCACTCTTTTCCATTCAATTGTACAATGAATTTTTTGTTAGAAGGAATAAATTTCATCAAAGTTCGCAAGATGTCTTGTCACAGAATCATCTTATTTATTGCATCCTGGATTATCTAGTCGAGATAGTCTAAAGTAACCTTTAATAACAATGTAGTGAATTAAAAAAATTTGTCTCTTTCTTTCTCACAAACTATGCCCATAAAATCAAAGAATTTTTTTTCTTTAGGTAGTGGCCCCCTCAAAATTAAGGGTCACACCGTGTAAAAAAGGGCTGGTGGCACCCTTATTTAATTAAATGGGACGCCTGTTCCGAGAAACAAACACCCCCTTACAGTACAAAATTTTATAACTAAAACATCCTTTTCTCTTTCCCTTCTTCCCCTACCTTGTTGTGACTAAAATACAATCAACATTTGCCAATCAAAAATCAAAACCTCAAATTTTCCAATTAACCAAAATTCGCAAAAGACTTTCACTAACAAGTCAATAAACAACATTTCTTGTAAGTTTTTCAACCTTCTTTTTGTTTGATTTCATCCAATTTTGTTCTTAATCAAAATTGGGGGTTTTCCTGTTGTTTGTTATATTTCTGGTTTAAGATTTAGGATTTCCTTTCTTTAATGATTACAATTGTCATAGGAACACTACAACCTTTTAGGATTGAATCATAATACTTATTTGTACAAACTTTTAAGAACATGTATAATAATGCACATATGGCGTATTTTTGCTTATATGTATTTTTAAACTCTACACATTGGTGATTAATGGCAAAACATGTTACAATTATTCAAGTATTGATTGTACCAAATATATTTATTTTTCTATATATATATATATATATATATATAGAGTTATATATATATATTTCAAATCATACGCGTAAATTTTTTAAAAATAATGAAGTGTTTGGTTCATCTCCTTTGGATGGATTGTTTAGTGTCGAGTTGAAATTCACTACTTTTTATCAGTATATAAAACCACGTAACAGAACTGTAGTGTGAGTCATCAAAATATATAGTATATATATTTTGACATTTATGACAGATTGCTATCCAAAAGGGTAGCGTGTGGCTTATCATGAATTTATAAGAATTTTTGTGGTCAAAATAATTTCTTAATATAGTAATAAGCTAATTGCAAACAAAATCACTTGAATTGGACGAATATATACATTTTATATTTACATTTGTCTTACTTAAAGTTGAGTTAAAAATAAACTAAGGAACATAAAAATTACTTCTTAGGTTTTTTTTTTGTCGAAGTAATTTTGATTCCACATATAGTATTTTTATTACATACTTTTTTTGTTTTGACATTGTTGTTGCCTTGTTTAGGGTGGACAACAATGCCCGAAAGCTTTACCATTGATATATCTTTCTCAATATATCTACATCCCAAATGTATCTATAATTCCTGAAATCTTCCTCTACTATTGCCCTTAATTTACAAACCTTATTTAAAAATACCCTGAACATTCACGAGGTTCGTTGTTGTTGGGATCAAGTGGTTTCTACAAATCAAATAATATCGGGGAGTGTTCTCAATTTCCTAACTTAGCTTTCAATTGTCTCATTTTCAAAATCAATGATACGTTTGTTCTGAGATTTATTTCTAGACTTTCTTTTTCTTTTACCAGTCAAGTCACGGTACAAACGATAACTATGGATATCTTGCATCTCTTTATGATTCACAGAATTCATAACTTTTCTCTTACTCATTTCTGGTAAAATCCTCAAAAATTCCATACAATGGTAAAGCCGTTTTTACACGAGTGGGACCTTGCATCTCTTGTATTATTATCAAGAAACCGACGGGACATTTTGCAAAGATCGTCTACTCCCGACGGTTATTAGTCGATTCTTGAATTAGAAGTGCGTGGTTAGATCCGTACCATACATTAAATTCAAACGGTCGCTCTCAATCCAAATCAAATTCTCACCAAAGAACTAAGCCCCGACATGAAGCAATGGGAAGATCATTCGAGAGAATGTGCTTCGGACTTGGATGACTATCGGGGACCGTCATCCCCGTTTGGTCTTTGCTCACATGTTGTATTGTGTTGTTGCCGAAAGAAGAAAAATACAATCTTGCTTATTTCTTGGTCAAAGTAAGAAATCGAATGTCCCCCCCACCCCCCCCCCCTTATGCCAGAGCGGTACTCCAACGCAATCTTCCATATGGCATGTTTTTAATCAGGTCTCTTTATCGATACGTCATGGAAACGTAGCCTCTTTGTGGAAAATTGAAGGCGGGGGTTGGATTAGTTTACGCTTTCTTAAATTTAAGTTTTATGTTGTTTGTAAAAACTTAAATTCAAGACCTTTTTTGTGATGAATACATGCTTGCACAATATGAACAACGTAAATATATGATATGATTTATGAGTAAGACTAGAGTAAGAGTTAAGAATAATCAATCCATACGTGAGGATTTATAGTGGTTCGGCAATGATGCACATCTTCGCCCTACTCCCACTCCCGAGCACAAACTCGAGAGTTTTCTTCACTATGTCAAACAAATCCCTTTATGGCGGAGAAGGATAGAGAAAACCGGTTCAAACGTTGCTTATATCAATTGTACGGACACTAAGCTAAATGTCGTGAGGTTCTAATCTTTGCTAGTACATTCATCACAACAAAAATTCACGACTTGTTTCACGAACTTACCATAATTAATGACTTCTTCACAATTCCACAATTCACGATTCTTTGAAACTTCACGACTTCCTTCATAACTTCACGTTATTCATCCTTGCTACTTATATTACAATACCATAACATTACTTTGTAAGATCACAATGATCTAACTTACTTACCAAAGGAATCACCAAGAGCTAGCTATAAACAAAACTACAAGATATAAAATTGATTTACAAATATGGTTGATTGAATGCAATAAAGTTGCTATGCCTATAAGAGGTAAATACTTTTCACTTCGATGATGAAAAGTATTTATTCTCTTGCACTTGAGGATATTTAGCTTGGAACACTTAGAAACAAAGCTTTATTGATTAAATGATCAAAGGAGTGTTAGAGAGGATAACGTGGGCTGTTTTTGAGCTAAAGAATGAGTGCAAAAGGTGAGGAATAATGTTGAGGAATAGCCCAGTATTTATAGGACAAGAAGGAGGAGCGGAGTCTATGGCCGACCCCCTTAAATAGGGTGTCGCCCCCCTTTTAATTAAGGGAGCTGCCCATGTATTTAAGGGGGCCGCCCCTTTCAGACGCTCCTCTTTTGTCCTATTCAGGGGAGGTGTTTACTGGACCTTTTCTAGCCGTTTTAGGTCGTAATTTGATAATATTTTCGAAATGTTTTTTAGAATAAAACATTTCTTTTAATTGTAGAAAATGTTTTGTAAGTTTATTATAAACATGTTTACAGCATTTTATAAATGTTTAAGGTTGTATAAAAATTTACTTTTGATCCTAAAAATCCATTAAGCATTTTTTTATGCTCATTCATTTAAGGTGATTTGTCAATTGTTGTTGAAATGAGTATTTACTACTAAATACTTTGTTTAAGTTTAATTTTACATTGAACATTGTTTATATTTGAGATATCAAAACGTAAAGATGTGAATAAAAAATTTTATTAATTGTTTTTAGGCATTTATTTTTATTCTACAATCTCCGTTTTTAATGATTACAAAATTTGACTCATTAATTGTAAAATTAATTTTAAACAAGATTATTTAGTGAGTTTTTGTCATTTCTCCCCCTTTTGTTAGAATCATAAATGGCACTGTCAAGGATTGATAGTAAAAATCAACGGAATAAATGCTCCCCTTGGATGTGTCCCCCTCGTTCGACGTGGCACCAAGGAATCGAGCTATGGTTTCTTGGCTACAAAATAGGATAGTACAATAACATTTATTTATACCATATTGCATGGAAGATAAATATGGACTTACAAATCCAACAATGTATCATTCATTAGATTAAAATTGTGTGTAGAACTCACTCTCATGCATACATAAGAAATAACATGATGACTATACATGAAATTTAAAACTTGCCAAAAAGTCCTATAACTTAGTAGAGCTTTAATTTGTTTGGGGACTTGCTTTCAAAATGAGTAGATGATATTTATTTGATAGACTAACTAGAGTATGTTTAGTTTGGGGTAGGATGGTGGAGGTGGGGGATTATGATTGGTGGTTGTGAGAGCATATGTTCAATATTTGAAATTCATATATTGAAGTTTCATTCTCAAGCAAATAGGAGTGTACGATTGTGAATGCAACACACAGCAGAATCTCCATGGGTTCTCAGAAGATTCAAGGAATGAGATGACCAAAAATTGGTGGTGAAGGTGTTGGAGTATCATAATTAGACATCAAGTGGGGTAATTGGGAAAGGGTGAGAGTGATGTCATGATGCAGTTCTTGAGTATTGGAGGTGGTGGTGAACTATCTTAGAGGTGGTGCATGTTGGTGGGTTCAAGTAACATTGTGTGAAAGTTGATGTTGATGAGGTTGGTGATTGATTTTAGGGTATGTAGTCAATTGAGGATGAAGAAGTGTCTTTGGTTGATGGTGTTTTGGAGGGTGCATTAGAAGCACTAGGTGATGAAATTAGAAGTTTGGTGTCATCTTGGGTTAAATCCACAAAAAATTATTTGGGTGGAATGATGTTGATTTTTGGTCTCTTGGAGGCTTTGGATTATGAGGCTCTATGTGGATGCATGGTGGTTTATCGGGGGTTGATGTTGAATGAAGAAGATGGTGAATTGGTGATGTGCTGTGGAGGTAAAAAAATTTATTAGAAGAGATTTGTTTGAATTTGGAATGAATATGAATAAGTTTAGGCTTATTCAAACAGTGTTCAAGCCATTCTGGGCAAAATATAGTTGATATACGTAAAAGAAAGGAAAGATTGAAAGTATATTTTTCCGTGAAAAGCTAAGGGCGGAACCCTTAACTAGGGGCGGTCCCTTAAAATTATGGAGGCTGGCATTGAGAATTTAAGGGGGCCGCCATAAGGTTTTTCTTTTTTCACTGAATAAACTATTTTTTCAGGATTTTTATGAGGGTTTATTTTTGTTTTTGGGTTTATTTGCAGCAAGCCCTATGATTTTTATAAGCAAGATTTAATTCTATAACATATAATTAACACATTAAACATGAAACAAAAATGGCATAACTAGATGATTTAATAACACAGCCAAAGGTTTAAGGCATCATAAGCAAATATGTACCTTAACGATATCAACATGTAACATTTTCAGTTTCAGGTATCATTTACGACTTTATTTAATTCTTTATTTATTTTTAGAGTTTTCGGTTTTCGCTTTTATATATCTTTATAGTTAAATCGCGTAACTAAAAAATCAATGTTCATGTAAACGGACACAAACAAACTAAGAGTTTAATCTAAGCATGTGTTTAGGTTATTAGGAATATAATTTATAACTTTTCATCAATTATTTTTGTTGGTTACGTAAAAGGCTTAAGTTTGCATCAAATTACAATTCGGACATAAAGGAAGCCCCTTACACCAGAGACACTCAAACAAATGCCACTTTTATACCCAATACCCAAAATTAACTTATTTTATTATTTATAACCCCTCAAAACTGGATCCTAGCTTATAAGACATAAAACAAATCCATAAATCCATAAAACTTTAACTTTACAACTAAGAACTCTTACAACTTGTACTCCAACCCTTATTTTACCTTAAATTGTTGTAAGGTACAAATGACATGTTGAGCCGTGATTTTGCCTAGGGTGGAGGAGAAGGTTCTTACAACCTTGTTTCTTAAACCCCCACATACACATCCCATGGTGTAATCTTAGGTTGTTTTTGCATACCATCTTGTTACTAACTAGAATGTCCAATGTCCATTTATACTCTCACACATTTTCTTTCATCTAGCGAATTAGAAGCAAACTCTCTTAATAACTAACTAACCGGCTCAAAATCTTGTGTCTAGGGTTCCCATTAAAATTTATTCTACAAGTATTCCAAGCATTCAAGTGTTCATTCTAAGGTCATCTAAGGTTACTCAAGGTGTTAACAAGCTTGGATTTGGGTTTAACAAGGATTAATCAAGAAAACATATTTAGGGTTTTCTTGATTAGGGTTTTGATTTTGGAAGCTTGATTAGGGTTTATATCTTGTGTTCATCATCCTACTCATCTTCTATAAGGTCTATTTGAAGCATTTCATGTTTATTCATTCATTATCTTTTATATACATACTTGTTATATATGTTAGACACCACCTAGAACTATTTTTGTATTATATAAGGTATTTAAGAGCTTATTAAAATCGAATTTCATGTTGTATGTGGTAAAATAATACTTTAAATAAAGGTACATGCTTGGTATAAATGTCAAATAAATTATAAGAATGAATTACAAATTAAATGGTGTTGAAGGTTTATTTACAAGTTAATGTGTAAAATATCACAAGGACATGGATTTCATTTGAACAAGTTTTATGGACTATTAGAGGACTTATTATATGTATGACATATGGCAGAAAACTTGGTAAAATAATGGTGCAAGGTTCCTTAATAAAAGTAATTATAAAACTTGCTTTATTAATCAAAAACCCTAATTAACTTTTAAATACCTACTGTTGGAATTCGACACTTAACTTATACATTTTATATTTTATTAAAATAGTACTCATTACAAGGATCGTAAGCATATAAAGAACTTGAAAAACGGATTTATAACGAGGAAGATATGACATTTACAAGTTTACGTTAATTAAACGTATAAAAGTGATTTTATAAAAGTTATTTTATGCACATACCTACTGTTTCGGATCTGAGCTATAAAAATAGATTATTTATAAACATAGTACTTTTCATGACGAATCCAAGGACATAAGAAACTCGAGAAACGGAATTAAAATGAACAAGTTATGTATTTTATAAGTTATATATAATTAATTACATAAAAATAGTTTTTATGAACTGTTATGAACAGTAAATGTTACTGTTCATCAGAGGTTTAATTTTTATAAATATGATATTTTGATAGATTTTCTTAATACGAAGTCGTGGACATAAGAAACGTATAAAATCGGAGTTAAAACGATAAAGATATGAGGTTTTAAAAATCGCGCGCACTATTTTTACTTTTATACATTATTTTATAAAACAATTGAATTAATAATGAAATATCATTATGGAACCAATAAAAACATTAAATCATATATTTTTACAAATGATACATTGGTAAATAAAAATAACATATTTCTTTACGGGTACAAGTACATATACTTTTATTTAACAAAGTACGAGTTAATTATTAATTTAACTTTTAAAGATTTAATAAAAATTATTAGGTGGTGGTGTGACTATATCACATGTGATGCTTTATTTATATATAATACATTATACTCATACGGCCTATAATTAATTAGGTTGCATTCGGATTGCCGAGACGATTCACTTATTTGATTTAGATAATCAATCATTCACTTACGGTGAGTTCATAGCCCCGCTTTTATACAATTATATTGTTTTACAACTTTGGGGTGAGAAACATGCATCGTTTTACATTTGGACGCAAGTACCCTTTTAAACAAGTTACGAGTTGGCCTAAGTAGCTAAACCCACTATTGCCCACTATCATGAACTGTCAATTGCTAGTTAGCGAGCGCGAATGTTATGAATAGATCTATTTGGGATTGACATCCCCGTTCGGGTGAGTAGCGCTCACCAGTTTCGAATGTACTGAAACAACGAATGTATACATGTCGGAACAATTTGGATGTTGCGGGTTTGAACATCTACACGGGCACATTATGTGCATTAATTTGCATACATAGATGTCGAGCTTCGGTGTCATGAGCTTAGTGCACTTCGTAATTACTTTTGAGATATTGTATGTGTTACATGTCTTACATTGGAAATCTTGCGGTCCTATTTTATACATTTATTAAACCTGTGAATTCACCAACTTTATGTTGACGTTTTAAAGCATGTTTTTCTCAGGTCAATAAGGTACGAGAAACAAGGATACATTGGTGGTCACCATTTTGGAGTCATTACTATAAAGATTTGGGTGCATTACATTTTGGGAATATCTGTTATGTCTTAAAATCTTTACTTTTCATGGATGAACAATTTAAGCTTCGGGCTATTGTAACAAACAAGTTTATTTAATCCAATGTATCAATTTTTAACGACTCATATAGAGGTCGTTCTCATATCTTGTGCTATTGATCTATGAAGTAACACTCTCTGACCCTTATTCCGCTGCGACCCATTTTGGGGGTGTTACAGATTGGTATCAGAGCCTAGGTTATAGAGAATTGAAAATCGTTTCCCGACGTTTCCCGGGTCATTTCCCGACGAGGCGTGAATTGAAAATCGAGGTTAACTTCGTGATCGAGTGATTGAATGATCAAATTTTTTGAGTTGGGATTCTATTTCTACAAATAATATGCAAAAACAAATAAACACAAGTAAACAATTAAAGCAATTAAAGATTGGATCTAAAAACGTTAACGGGAATCTAAAAACAAAACTTAAAACCTAAATTATCAAATTTTAACCCTACAAAAGCAAATTTAATTTTTAAAAGTCCTAAATGATAAAAGAAAATTTTAGAAAAAAGAATTATATTTTTTTGACTTTTTATATTTTTATTATGAATTAAAAACACTTTTAAACTAAAAAAATGCATTAAAAATACTAAACTAATTTAGAAAATTCTAAAAAATTAAAGGAAAGTGCTTAAGACAATACTAATCCTATGAAAAATAAAATGGAACTACCAGCTTAATGAGATAAGCTGGAAATAAGCCTAAAAGGGCTTATAGCTTAAACTGGCAAAATGGTGTTAAATATTAAATGTATCAAACTATGAATGAAAAAGACCCTAGGGCAGTTGGTAGTGGAGTGTGTGTTTAAAATGTTTAGGAGTTAAGGTTGAGGTCCCTGGTTCGAAACTGGGGCCTCCCTATACTCCTATTGTGTTTTATTTTGAATATTTCTTTTGAAAAGCTTTTTTATGACTAAAATAAGCACTTTTTGTAAAACAACTTTTTCTGAAAACTTAAAATAAGCTAGATATTAGCTAAAACAAGTGACAGATTTGACTTAAAAGCTTTTAAACTTGTACACTTAACTGATTTTGCTCAAAAGCTTTTACAAGCACAAACTTAGTCCAAATAAGCTACAAGTACCTTAAACCTAACCTAATAAGCAAATATAAACACAATTTAAGCACTTAAAATAAGCTGGAAAGCTTCAAAGAGCAAAAAAAGCTTTTAGGTTCAAAGATACTTAAAAAACAGCCTACAAGCACTTTTTAAACTAAAAATTAAGCTAGTTAAGCTATCATCTAAGGTCTAAAAGCTAAAAACAGATAAAGTCACTACTATAAACTATTAGAATAAGAAAAAATTAAACATTTTGAAAAACTAATAAGCCAGAAAAAGACTTATGAAAAAGGCTGATTACACTATGTTTTTGGTTTTTTCAAAGGTTTTTAAAATGACAAAATGGCTTTTGCAGCCTTGATTTTAAGCTAGTAAATGATGTTTTAAGTTTCTAAAAAGCTCAAACAGATTGAGCTTAACACCCAATGAGCTTGTGCAAACAAATTCAGACCCTAGAACAGATTTTAACTAATCTAAAAATGAGATTGAAAAATGGCCTAACAATACTTAAACTAAGAACTCCATAAGGCAGAATTTTTTTTTGACAGATTGTTATAAAACTTTTAAAGACACCAAACCAGTTTCAAATTAACATCAAAACTAAGCATTCAAAGGCACTTAAAGAGCAATTTAAACAAATCCAATATATAAGCTGATTTAAAAGACTTTAATACCACAGATTCGAGTTTTTGATACAAAAAACCTTAAAAATAAGTTCTGACCCTTACAAACTTTTGGAAACTGATTAAAAGTACTTAAAAGAGCTTGACAAAGCTGGCTTTTAAACCAAAGTGGACTCAAGCAGTACTAACATGGGTTAGTACTGCTTGTGCCAAACACCCCTTTAACTTTTCAAAATCCATTTTAAGCTATGACAGGTTTGGAAAACTTATAAAAAACTAAAAACAGATTGAGAACAAGGTAAATTAAAGACAAATAAGCAATTAAATCAAAGAGATAAGCACTTAATATAAGAAAACAAGAATAAGCAGATTTAAGCTAATAAATGGCAGTTTTAAGTAAAAACATAACTAAATGACATATAAGTAATAAGCAAGCATAAATAAGCAATAAACAACATAAAGAAGCATAAATAAGCAAAGACAAGCAGAAAATAAGCAGTAAATAAGCAGTTGCAGTTTTAAAGCTAAAATGAGAAAAGGAGAGAGTACCTTGCCCTTTTGCTCTAAACAAGGGCAAATAAGCTCTTAATGAGCTGATCTACAAGCTCTAGCTTGTTTGAAAACAAGCTAGTATGGTCTATAAGCCCTTCTAGGTTTGGCTTATCTTCCAAATAAGCTGAGGTACTTTGAGGGGTGATTTTTGGTGAAATTTTCTTAAGTACTTAACAGTTTTTGTTGCTTTATGAAAACAGATTAAATACGAGCTTAAACAAGAGCTTATTAGAACACTTTCAAAGCTTATAATGCATTAACATAAGGAAAACAGATTTTAACATAAAAACTTGAAATTTCATTAAACCTTAAAACTTTTACAATTCTTGAAGCAAAGTACAATAAGCTGATTAAAAAGCAGTAAAATACAATAAAAAAGCTATTCTAAATTCTACTAAAAACTAAATGCCCTAATGGCCTATTTATAGATTACAGAGAAGCTTCTAGGTCTTGAATGTATGTTTATTTTGTGAGGAGAAGTTGAGAGTGCTCTCTAAGCAATGAATCTCAGCCTTTGATCTTCTTGTTGTGTTTCTTTAAACCCAATCTAAGCCCTTGAATTGATTTAACCAATGAATCACCATAGGATTGTCAAGGTGGATTTGTTGGTTTGTGAAGTTGGGTTGATGGTGAGAGTGATAGGTTTGTTTGTTGGAGCAGGGGTCAAGGAAAGTAACAGGGGAATAGTAGTTTAGGCGAGAAAAGGTAGATTAGGGATTTTTTTAATTATTGTTTGATTTGGGAGTTGAAACTTAACAGTCGTTAGCCCTGATTTTGTAAGGACTGGTATTGTTAGTCCTTTTGGACTAACGGTGCAAAAGGATTAGGACCTGTAGTGTGATAGTTTTAACGGAAGTATGGTGTGGGCAGTTAAGTGTCATTGGGCTTTTGGCAGATTTTTGGGACTATTTCATTTTGGGCCTTTTTGTAAGTAAGCTTACAAGCTTAAGTCTTCTATATGCTTAATGGGCTGACCCGGTCCATTAGATGGGTACGGGTTGGCCAGATAAGATTTCTTCAGTTTCGGCTTCGTCTTTGACTTGTTGACTTTAACTTTGACTTTGACTTGTTGACTTTTACTTTTTACGCTCTTTCCAATCTTGTGCTTGGTTTTGTCCGTTTTGGCTTGATTTTTGTCTTTTTGTCAAATATCCGTTACATGCACATTATAAATCACCAAACACACGAATACAACGTATTTTTGATATGTTTTTGGTCTTTTACACACGTTTTTCTAGTTAAGTGGTATGTGTAATTAAGCACATACCAAAATCTCCCATACTAAGATATTGCCGTGTCCTCACGCAATGCTATAAGTAAACACTTTAGAAAACCAAGAATCTCAATCCCCCTGTTGGAAACACGAAAAGTGTCGGCCACTTCCAAAGTTGTAACAAGTCTTAGCTCGTAGTTAGTATAAGGATTAGATTAGTAATCTAGTCCGGCCCAAGGCCCATGGGTGGCCCAACTCAGCCATGGGCGGCCATGGTAGTAAATTTATACACCTCTCCTAGTCTTGGTAGAGGGTTGGTATGTTCATCTTTGTTAATTTCATTCCAATACATTCCATAATACACCTATCATCCATTCCATCCATAGTTTCTTCTAACAATCAAAACCCACGTCTTCATCATTGTTCTTGGTTGATTCATTAGTATTATAGTATTCTTCATTGTATCAAGAGCCAATGTGATGTGGTGTGTTTAGATTTGGTGTTTTGATTGTGTTCAAAACCTTTACAAAGATCAAATTAGTGTTTAAATTTTTTTTTTGGTTTAAAATACCTTAAAGTTTTTCATTATTCTGTGTTCCTATAGGGTTTATAATACTAGTTGTACAAGAATTTTTGCTAAAATTCGTTTAAAAATCGTATGTTTTTTTGAGTTTTGAAAATTTGTGTTTCCGTATAATAGTGGATCGAACTAGATGGGATCGAAACAAGGGCGATCTCGGAACGAGTCGATCGAACTAGTTATTCGAACAAGATAATCGAACGAGCGGATAGATCGAAGGATCGAACTAGCGACTTCTAGGTTGATCGAACTAGCGACTTCTAGTGTTGATCGAACGAAAGATTTCTAGTTTAGATCGAATTAGCGTTCTTCACCAGTTAGGACCGAACTAGCCGTTCGAACGAGACGATCGAACTAGCCGTTCGAACGAGACGATCGAACTAGCCGTTCGAACGAGACGATCGAACTAGCCGTTCGAACGAGACGATCGAAACTAAGACGTGTCGAACGAGGGACGATCGAACTAGACATTCGAACTACGAGGACCGACCAGTGAATAAATTAATTCATACTTAACTAAACTCTATCTTAAATTATTTACGGTTTTTTCTTTTGACTTGTAAAATCCCGTGAAACAAACATTTGTCTTCCCGGTTTGTCAGAATAGTTAAATATCCCGTGTAGTTTAATTCTAAGATCATACTCATCACGTAATCAAACACAATTTCTTTTCTACCAACGGAATGATCAATTGTTATCTTTTTGATATCAAAATGACGTCTCTTCCTGTTAACTCACTTCTCTCTGGACCCGGTGACAACAAAACCACCGATTTGCTGGGTGGAAAAACAATTGTATGATTATGGAAAGAGGCAAGAATGGAAATTTATATGATGAATAGACCACTATGGAAGAATGATACTTGCATCTGTTGAAAAAAGGACCACTGTTTGGCCTTCCTCACTGAGGATTGGGTAAAAAGGCTAAAGGAAATATGTTTGAGTAACTCCAGCTGAAGCCATTCAAGAAGAGATTGGTGACATCAAAGCAATTAATCTTCATCTCGAAGGTCCTACTAACTGAATCTATGCTTTAGTGAGTCAACTTCGTGTAGCATAGGATCTTGAGAGAAAATTTAATTGTTGAGGCAAGGAACATCATTAACCCAACAAGAACGTGAGTGAAGCTTGTATGATGAATTTCTGATTAAGTTCGCTTACTAGAAAGGAGTAGAGTTGCAGAGTTTTATTGAGGGTTCACGTTGTTACTTAATGATATGAACATTTACAAAGATTGCCTTTCGGAGCAGTTTCTAAGTGTAACCAAGTTCTTAAAACACTCTTCCTGACGAATGGAGCAATTTGTTACTGATGTTAAACTGGTTAAGGATCTTGTACTCTACCAACGTTGATCTACTTCTATGCTCATCTTCAACAAACATGAACACGACATGCAATTGAAGTTTCGTTTGATGCATGAACGCAAACTGTTCCTCGTGCTTTAGTTTGCTTCTCATCTGTTAAATCAGCCAGCTTATCAATCTCATCTCAAACCATCCCCATCAGTCTCTACAACAGCACATTTCACCATATCAGTCTTCTCAGTTTCTTACACCTTATCAACATCACCAATACTCAACACCTCTTTCAAGTACTTATCCCACAAATGAGTATCAATCCACCGTTCACCACAACGTTTATTCTCAACAACCATCAATCCCACAGCTGGAATATGCTCCCACAACCTATCAGCAGCAACAACCAGAGTTTTCCCAACCAGACTCCAGCTTAGTTGTTCCAGTTTTTCAGAAGGGGGATGATCCGATTGATGCAATTAATCACATGATGTCATTCTTGACTGCTGTTGTTACATCTCGGTATCCTACCACCAACAACCAGCTAAGGACTTCGTCAAACCCTCGTCAACAAGCTACCATCTATGATGGAAAAGTGACGGTGCAACCTGTACAGGGGAGACATACTTCTTATGCTGCTGGAACAACAAGAAAATACACATCTGGTGCAAGTGGTAGCAACACGGGAAAACCACGGACTGTTATTTGTTACAATTGCAAAGGAGAGGGTCATATTGCAAAGCAGTGCACTAAGCCTAAGCGGAAAAGGGATGAGACATGGTTCAACGATAAAGTGTTGTTGGTTCAAGCTCAAGCAGGTGGACAAGCTTTAACAGAGGAAGAGATAGCATTCTTGGCAGATCCAGGACTCCCTGATGTTCAAAAATCTCAGACAGTCATCACTCACAATGCTGCTTATCAAGCCGATGATCTGGATGCATATGACTCTGATTGTGATGAACTCAATTCAGCCAAAATTGCTCTCATGGCCAATCTCTCAAGGAGTGGATCAGATGCACTCACTGAGGTACACAATCAAGATAATCTGAACTATGACTTACTCCATCAAAGTGAGCAGATCATGATGTCTTCTGAACAGTCTAATGATGTGAGTCAGTCAGAAACTGATATAATCAGTGATAGCAATATCATTCCTTATTCTCAGTATCTGAGTGAAACACAACAGGAAAATGTTCCGAATTCTAACTCTTCTGCTCAACAAGATGTCCTGATATTGTCTATGTTTGAACAAATAACTACCCAAGTGACGCATTGCAACACTGTTAATAAAGCTTTGACTACCGAGCTTGACAGATATAAAGAAGAGATTAAAGATTTGAAAGAGAAACAAAATGTTGAAAACAATTTTTCAGGATCAAATGAACAGTTTGACGAGATTGTACATCTTAAGAAAAATCTTTTCGAACAAGAGCAAGAAAAGGATTGTTTAATGAAAACAGTTTCTGAACTCAAAAATAAGTTGAAATTAGAAGAAAACAGAAATATTGTTTAACTTGGTGTTTGTTGTCTTGTCACACACAAAATCATTCCATCATCTGAAAATATTTTTTAAAATACATTTGACTTCTCAAACAATGTCTACAGCTCTTTAAACGATTGTTTGTGCCTTATGTGTTAATTGCTTATGCCTTTAGGTGCAGTTTGCAAAAAATTAGGTCTATAGGTATTTGAGATAAAACATTTAGGACTATGTGTGCTAGCTGTTTATCTTGAGTATTCCTTATAAAACTTAATGTGCAACTACTACAACAACTACCAATTATGACACCGGCAACTACTACAAGCTCCTTGCTAGAAAATCTTCCAAACTTTGCCTCGTTGTTTGGCTTTGATCATAGACTGAAAGCGTTAGAAGACAATTTCTCAGAATTCAGGCAAACCAATCAATATGCTAACGCGCTCTCCTCCATTCCTGGCACTGTTGATCAATATCTAGCAAATAAGATGCAGGAAGCAGTGGATGTTGCTGTCCAATTGAAGTATGACAGATTTCGAGAAGAGTCTTCTACTGCAAATCAACAATTCCTTGAGACAATTGATGACGGAATGAAGAAAATCATCAAGGAACGTGTCAAAAAGGAAGTCTCCAAAATTATTCCTAAAGTTGAGAAGTTCGTAAACGATCGACTCGAGTCTGAGGTTCTGGTGCGATCATCAAAGGAAGCCAACTCATCTCATGCTGTAGCTGCAAATCTCTCAGAATTAGAGCTGAAAAAGATCCTAATTGACAAGATGGAAACTAACAATTCTATCAACAGGTCAGACATTCAGAGACAGCTCTATAAGGACTTAGTTGAGGCGTATGAAGCTGACAAGATCTTGTTAGATACATATGGCGATACAGTCACAATTAAAAGACCTAGAGATGGGGCAGATGATGATGAAGAACCCTCCGCTGGAACAGACCGGGGGTCCAAAAGAAGACGGTCAGGAAAGGAACCCGCTTCTACCAGTGCTCCAAGTGCAACGACAACCAAGACAGCAGGAACGACTACCGGTACAGGATCTAAGACTCACACGATATCTGCTAGCCAATCTGCTCCGGTAGGGGAAGCTATGCAATCTACAGATGTCTTTGAAAGATCAGCAGACCAGGAGTTCGAAACAGGTATCCAAGATGAACAAGAAGAAGAAGAGGTCCAACATGTTCCTGATTGGTTCCAACAACCAACCAGACTACCTTCTCCTGATCATGCATGGAATAAGACTGTTCCTGCCGTTCAAGAAACAGTCCAACCTTGGTTAAGCAACCTGGCACAACAAGACCCTCGAGAGTCGTTTGATGAACTAACCGATTCTACATTTGACTTCTCCGCTTTTGTGCTAAACCGGCTAAATGTTCAAACTCTAACACCTGAACTGCTAGCTGGTCCAACATTTGAGCTGCTGAAAGGCACTTGCAAGAGTTTGACTGAATTGGAATATTTTTGTGAGGAGGTTATAAGTGTTGATCGAACGAGTGGCTATACGTGTTGATCGAACGAGTGACCTTAATTGTTGATCGAACGAGTGATTTTTTTTTAGGGGCGATCGAACGAGTGTTGCTTAACAGGAATCGAACGAGTGTTGCTTAGAGAGGATCGAACGAGAGCCATTTGACTTGATCGAATGAGTGTCTTACAATAAGGATCGAACAAGCACATATTCTAAGGACCGAACGAGTGTTACACTTTGCGGACCGAACGAGTAGAGTTATCAACACTTGACCAATTTTTTGACATAACACACTTAAGATCAAAATTTTTATCTAACTAAGATTAAAATTCATCAAATCTCTTAGTTTAAAATAGACAGTATACGTTTGACAAAACCAAGGTTAACTATATTCGACTTAATTGTTAGGATAGGTGCCTTTGTCTTTCACACCATGTGTCTTTCTAAGTAGATTGATCTTCAAAAGTGCTAAAAGTCTTAAAGGTTATCGTGAATGAATGATTGTGTGTCCTTATAAACTGTACTCACTCTTTCTTAAACAGAATTATGGCACTCTCGATAGCAGATCAGATTGCTTTGGATGACGCATTGGTGGCTCCTGCTGACCGACTCAAGATTGGAAAATGCAATCTTCGCTTGAGTTCGGATATTACATCCAAGGAAGCAACCCTTCAAGTGGTCTATGATGTGCTAAAGCTCACTCCGTTCTACAAGGCTTTCCAAGTTACTGCTGATGCTCCAGAGATCTATATGCAGGAATTCTGGGCTTCGGCTTATGTTCACAATCGATCGGTCCGTTTCAAGATGAATAACAAGAAGCACATCATCGGTCTTGAGCAATTCAGGGACATCCTTCAAATTTGCCCTAAAGTCGGTAATAAGAAGTTTGTAGACCCACCTCTTGAGACGGAGATCATCATCTTTCTAGCTAGCCTTGGACACTCCGGAGATATAAGGAAGCTCTCTGACGTGAATGTCAATAAACTGCATCAACCATGGAGATCATTTGCTGCTGTAATCAACAAATGTCTCTGCGGAACTCCATCATATGACAGTCTCCGTCTCTCTCAAGCTCAAATCTTGTGGGGTATGTACAACAAGAAGAACGTTGATTATGCATATCTTCTGTGGGAAGACTTCATTTTCAAGATTGAGACCAAAAGTTCGAAGAAGGGCAGTGCGATGTACTATCCTCGGTTCACCAAGTTAGTCGTCAACTATGTGATGGAAAAAGATCCTTCAATTCCGAGAAGAAACAAGGTCAATTGGCACTATGCCAGAGATGATCCAAAGTTTACTACAATCAATGTTATATCAAGGAATGAAACCACTCAGTTGTACGGGGCTATCTTGCCAGTGACATTAATCAACGAGGACATCCGCAACTCAGAATCCTACAAAGAGTATTATGCTATGGCTTCAGGAACAATTCCTCCTAAGACAAAAGGAAGCAAGAAGAAAGCTAATACAGATGCAATCCCTAAACGGAAGCCTTCCACTGCCCCCAAGGAAAAGAAGTCTGGAACAGGAAAACAAAAGACTTCAGAGCTGGAGAATATCTCTGAGGCAGACTTGACAGAGGCTGAGCAACTCAAAATAGTCATCAAAAGAAGCCGTCAAGAAACTCATAGCTCTCATGCTAGTGGTTCTGGAGCAGATGAAGGAACTGGTGTTAAACCAGGGGTTCCCGATGCTCATGATTATGACTCAGAGGATGATATATCTTGGAAATCAAGCGACGATGATCAAGATGATGAGCAAGATCAAGATGACGACGATGCAGAGGCAACATAAAGTTCATGAGACTACCCATAAGAAGAAGATGAGGATGAACAAGACGATGAGAAAATGGTTCAAGAAGATATGATGCTCGTGAACGATGATAAGAAAGCTGAAGATATGATGATGGAAAGAATGACTGATTCAGATAACTGATGGTGATGATTTTGTACATCCTAAGCTCACGACGCATAGATGAAATAAACATGAAAAGGATACTGATGAAGCTGATCTAGTATTCTCATCATCAGATGAGATGATAGTGACGAATGACATGAAGGAGCAAAGGTTTGCAGGTGCGAATCAGTGAAGATGCTACAGATGCAAAGGATCAAGGAAATGAGCAGTCAAAGATTCCAATACCGATCTTAGATGGAAGAGATAAAGAATGACAGATGTTGAAGACACTCTTGTTGACCCCTAACTCCGGTAATCTGATGATGGTCAACAACAGAGTTTCGTCTGTTCCCTGATTCGTAACCACATGCTGAACCCAAATCAAGATACTGGTGTTGATGATATTTTTCGACAACATACTGAAGCCACTTCTCTCATTGATACTAATGTAACAGCCATCATGGAGCCATCCTTCACTCGCCCTCCAACACCGCATCCTATCGTCATTCAACCACAACAACTACCAATTATGACACCGGCAACTACTACAAGCTCCTTGCTAGAAAATCTTCCAAACTTTGCCTCGTTGTTTGGCTTTGATGATAGACTGAAAGCGTTAGAAGACAATTTCTCAGAATTCAGGCAAACCAATCAATATGCTGACGCGCTCTCCTCCATTCCTGGCACTGTTGATCAATATCTAGCAAATAAGATGCAGGAAGCAGTGGACGTTGCAGTCCAATTGAAGTATGACAGATTTTCAGAAAAAAGAGTCATCTATTACTTCTGTAAAATCACAATTTCTTGACTCAATTGATGAAGGAATGAAGAAAATCATCAAAGACCAAGTCAAAAAGGAAGTCTCCAAAGTTATTCCAAAAATCGAGAAGTTAGTAATCGATCAACTCGAGTCTGAAGTTCTGGTGCGATCATCAAAGGAAGCCAACACATCTCATGCTGTAGCTGCAAATCTGTCCGAACTAGAGCTGAAAAAGATCCTAATTGACAAAATGGAAGCTAACAACTCTATCAACAGATCAGATATACAAAGGCAGCTTTACCAGTCATTAGTTGATTCTTATGAAGCCGACAAGATCTTGTTAGATACATATGGCGATAAGGTCACAATCAAAAGACCAAGAGATGGTGCAGATGATGATCAAGAACCCTCCGCTGGAACAGACCGGGGGTCCAAGAGAAGAAGGTCAGGAAAGGAACCTGCCTCTACCAGTGCTCCAAGTGAAACGACAACCAGGACAGCAGGAAAGACTACCAGTTCAGGATCTAAGACTCAAACACACGAAATCTGCTAGCCAATCCGCTCCAGTAGGAATCTATGCACTCTACAGAGTCTTTAAAGAACCTGCAGACCATGAGGTTTTGACACAGGTGACCAGGAGGAACAAGCAAAAAAAAGTCCAACATCTTTCCAACTGGTTTTCCAAAAACCTACAAGACTACCTTCTCCTGACCATGCATGGAATACGTCTGTTCCTGCCGCTCATGAAAATGTCCAACCTTGGCTAAGCAGCCTGGCACAACAAGACCCTCGAGAGTCGTTCGATGAACTAACTGACTCTACATTTGACTTCTCCGCTTTTGTGATGAATCGGCTAAACGTTCAAACTCTAACGCCTGAACTGCTAGCAGGTCCAACATTTGAGTTGATGAAAGGCACTTGCAAGAGTTTGACTGAATTGGAATATTTTTGTGAGGAGGTCTACAAAGCCACAACCAGAAATTAGACCAGGATCAACCCTGAAGGTCGTCAATATCCACATGGATCGCGACAGCCACTACCGTTAGTTCTCAAATTCTCAAGCGTCGTGGAATACCATTTCATCATTTCATCAATAACGACCTTTAATTATCTACCGTGGGGGTGTGTCCAAGCCGAAAGTACTCTACGTCAGTAAGACGAAGACAAGGCTGCCGAATACGGACCATATCAAAGATAGAAGACTTGGGGGGTGGGGGGTTTGGGTGCCTAACTCAATGTGGAGTCAAACGATAGTCAAATACGACAGATCTGCCCTATGGGGAATCTCGCATTGGGGCAAAAAGCGACGACAGTTCTATACATTTGCAACTTCAATGGAATCAGCTCGAGATGTCTATTCCAAACGAACGATAATTGCTGTCACGCAGGTTGAAATTGTCAGAATGGCATGATTATAAGCATCCTTGACGGATTAAACAGTACAAGGGATGAGATGCTCTCTACATGTTCCAAAGAATGCACATTCACAGACTAAGATCCAAGACATTGAAGATATGCTGCTTCTTCTTGTGCACGGAAAAGTGACTAATCTAAGCGTTGAGAGACTATTGCATTAATGTCTCCTTACATGTTTACACGAAGAGATGTCATCCACACGGTGGAAATCCACTGGGTGTTGAAAGTTATCAGAAGAAACTTAATCTCACCAAGCCCGACACGTACATATCAAATCTGAGAAGACAAGACGCTTACACTCCATACTCCAACCCAAGAGGATTCATTTACGAGAATAAAGACAAGAAGAACCGATCGATGCGCATTACGAACTCCACAAGTTCATGCGATGTACCAATGACGATCAGGAACTGTCTTAAGATCGCCTCAAGGGAATAAGAATGGAGTACTTGCCAGAGATCTTTTGGAGCCAACGTGACAAGTCAAACGCGAGAGCCATGATCCAGGCGATTGACAAGAGGCTAAAGACAAGGAGGATCATGAGGAGTTTGGAGAAATTTGTTGGTGGACGCCATAGGGTGTGACCCACGGCCTTCTACACAGACCATATGATTTATCAATGTTGTTCTCTATCTTAAAAGGTCTATCCTCGTAAATTACACTTATCTTGTGAATATGTACATTATTAGTGTAGACTTATTGGTGAATTATAAGATGTGCTCGAGTACAAATTTTTCAAGAATTTCTCAGAAAATTCAAAATTTTCAAATAATTATACTCGGCATCATCTTATAAACCCTCAAAAATTGAGGGGGAGCAATAACATGTTCCACTCTGCTATCAAGTCTCCAATTTGAGTCCAAACGGTTAATCAATTGATATCCAAAATATCAAGGGATTAACATTTTGGATAAGGGGAGAAAATGTGATTAACCCGGACTTAATAAATATTGACAGAAGTGATCAAATAAAATAGACTCAACGCACTCCATACCTAGCATGTACTACGATAACGATGCACATGTTAAGGGGGAGCGTTTAGTGATGATGAAAACTCAAAAAGTGTAAATGTTTTGATATTTATATCGAACACTTTGATTGAAATTTTCAATGTTTTTGGAAGGATTATGATGAAATACCCAAAAGACTGACCATGTTCTTAAATTCTTGAAGTTATAAGGCGGTTAGGCTTAGGTTTTCAGATCCCATGATCTAGCCAGAACCGGAGGGATCTACCCAGGGATACCCACTAGTTAGAGTAGATGTCCTTAGGTATGATTAAAAAGGAAAAAGAGTGAGAAAAGGGAATAATGCCGACTGGGACGGAGCTAACACTAATAAACCAACAGAGTTAGCACGAAGTCCCCCCCCCCCCCCCACCCCCCCCCCCCCCCCCCCCTCGATGCATTGAAGGGGTTGAAGAATGAAAAAGAAAGTAAGGATCATGGGTGAAAAATTAAAGAAGCCCTTCCATACACTTAGCAAAAACCGGGTCAATACCTATGCTGTCAAAACACTTCAGTGTTTCTGACATGAAGACAGTCCTGGACCCAGTGAAGCTATGCAACCCCCTCAAGCTACTCATAGGCAGAAAGACTTGTGTTTCAAAACTCACGGAGATACACTCATTTCTATTGACTTTCTCACTCGATTAGTTGTATTAGAAAAGGTGGCACACAGCTCCAGCCTCCGATCACTAAAATCAAAGTGCACAATTGGTCCTAGAGCCAAAAGAGATTCATCCATAAATCTCAGTAGACAACTTTACCAAATTCCCCTTCTGCTAAATCACACAATTGAATTACAAGACAAGTTCAAGAGTCCTTCGCATAATCCTTTGTGATTTTTGCCAGAACATCAATGAATTCATTCACAAGAAATGGAAATCCTGCTTGAGTCACCATCAAACAAGCTCAAGGTAGGTAACCTGTGCGATTCTTTATGAAACCAAACTTGTGAACAACTTGAAAGAAACGATGGTGCGATTCGATAAGAGTCAAACTTGTTTCCAGGATATGTATCAACGGGTGTTATGAATTATTTGAAATGATAAATACTCTCGGGTGACCCGCAAAACAATTTTGTAAGTGAAACACCGATTGATTTACAAATCAATTTCTATAACAATCGGTGAGAAAGTAACTCACCGGTTCACTCTTATAGAGTCTGTCTGCGTTTGAGACGTTCCGATAATGAGACCATGCAGGTACGATTAATCTATACTTATGTGGATAGAAAATTCAATACTACACTGGAAATCCTGCAAGAAGATTCTTCTCAAATTAATCTATCTGAATCACAAGGTCAATCCACCACGATCGACGGTGTTCCACACCAAACCTGGGCGAATGACAAAGCCATATCGTCCCCCCTGCTTTATTGAGCTAATGTTTTATGCAGGATATGTAAAATGTGATGAGGTTCCTGATTCCCAGCTGCTCACAAGATCCATAAAGCCAACCCCCCCTTACTCATGCCATGACCGACCCGAGCAAACATAAATCTCATGAAAGCTCAAGTAACATGGTTACAAGACTTCCTCTACTCTGAAACCACACATCTTTCTAGAAGAGTTCAAAGTGTTAATAGTTAAAGAATTATCAAAGAAAGATGCAACATTAAAGCTTTCAAGAATGGTATAGCTGTCGCCAGAAAGTCGCAAGTCCCAAGGTGGCAAAGTTATCAAGTTCATTAGAGATTATCTTGGTGATATCTCAAATGCTCAAGATCACTATGTTAATACAAAGTTTCAATAACAAGCTCAAACCAAGAATCAATGATCACTACAACCATATCACAAGAGAAAGACTAGAAAACGAGCTAAAGACTAGGATAAACAAAGTATGCTAGGTTTAAAGTTTGTAAATTGGAGTGACCTCCCTTAGGGGGAGATTGTTGGAAACACAAAAAGTGTCGGTCACTTCCAAAGTTGTAACAAGTCTTAGCTCATAGTTAGTATAAGGATTAGATTAGTAATCTAGTCCGGCCCAAGGCCCATGGGTGGCCCAACTCCAGCCCATGGCCGGCCACATGAGTATATATACACCCTCTCCTAGTCTTGGGAGAGGGTTGGTTTGTTCATTGTATGGTTGGTTCATTTTTATTTCATTCCAACATTCCACTAAACACATATCATCCATTCCATCCAAGTTTCTCTAACAATCCAACCCACATCTCACTTCTTGTTCTTGGTTGATTCATTAGATTACTAGTATTCTACAATTGGTATCAAGAGCCATGGAGTGGTGTGTTTAGATTTTTGTGTTTGATTAGTGTTCAAAACCTTTACAAAGATCAAATTAGTGTTAAAAAATTTTTGGCTTAAAAACCTTAAAGTTTTCATTTTTATTGTTCCTATAGGGTTAGTAATACTAGTTGTACAAGAATTTTTGCTAAAAATCGTTAAAAATCGTGTTTTTTTGAGTTTTGAGAAGTTGTGTTTCGTATTAGCTAGGTTCGAACTAGAGGGATCGAAGAAGGGAATCGAACGAGTCAATCGAACAAGGCATTCGAACTAGCCGTTCGAACGAAGGATCGAACTAGCGTCTTCTAGGGTGGATCGAACTAGCGGCTCGAACGAAACGATCGAACTAGCCGTTCGAACGAAACGATCGAACTAGCCGTTCGAAAGAAACGATCGAACTAGCCGTTCGAAAGAGACGATCGAACTAGCCGTTCGAACGAGACGATCGAACTAGCCGTTCGAACGAGACGATCGAACTAACCGTTCGAACGAGACGATCGAACTAGCCATTCGAACTAGAGGACCGAACCAGTGAAAATTTAATTCAAACTTAACAAACTCAATTTTAAATTATACGGTTATTTCGTTGACTTGTAAAATCCCGTGAAACAAACACTTGTCTTCCCGGTTTTGTCAAGAATCGTAAAATCCCGTGTAGTTTAATTCAAGACTCATCAATCACGTATCAAACACAATTTCTTTCTACCACCGACCGATCAAATTGTAATCTTTTGATATCACAATGACGTCTCTTGCTGATAAATCACTTCTCTCTGGAGGGGTTACAACAAACCCCGTTGCTGAAAAACACATGTATGATTCCATGGAAAAGCAAAAGGAACTATTATATGAAGAATAGACCACATGGAAGAATGATACTTGCAACTGTTGAAAAGGACCACTGTTTGGCTTCATTTCACTAGGATGGAGTAACAAGGCTTAAAGGAATATGTAGAAGCTAACAACCAGCTGAGCCATTCAAGCAGATTGCGACATCAAAGCAATTAACATCATTCTCCAAGGCCTACCAACTGAAATCTATGCTTTAGTGAGTCAACATCGTGTAGCAAAGGATCTTTGGGAGAAAATTAAAATGTTGATGCAAGGAACATCATTAACCAAACAAGAACGTGGGTGCAAGTTGTATGACGAATTTGATAAGTTTACCTACAGAAAGGACAGACGTACATGAGATTACTATGAGGTTCACTCTGTTACTCATGAATGAACATTTACAAGAAAGCCGTTAGAGCAAGCTTCAAAGTGAACCCAAGTTCTTAAATACTCTTCCTGATTAATGGAGCAAATTTGTCACTGAGTTAAAACTGGTGAAAGTATTTGCACACTACCAACTGGTTATCACTTCATGCTCATCTGCAAGCAACATGAACACATCTATTGAGTTCGTTTGATGCATGAACTCAACCCTGATCCACTGCTTTATTCATCTCATCAGTTAACTCAGCCAGCCTATCAAACTCATCTACATCCTCACAACAGTCTCTATCTCAACAGCATGTTTCACACCATATCAGTCTCCTCAGTTTCTTACCCCCTTATCAACCACATCAAAACTCAACACCTCTTTCAAGTACTTATCCCAAAAATGAGTTAATCAATCCACCGAACACCACAACCGTTTATTCTCACAACCATCAAACCCACAGCTGGAAATAATGCTCCCACACCCAATCAGCAGCAACAACCAGAGTATTTCCCAAACCAGACACCAAGCATAGTTGTTTCCTCATAGTTTCCAGAAGGGGGATGATCCGAATGATGCAATTAATCACATGAAGTCCATCCTTGACTGCTGTTGTCACATCTCGGTATCCTACCACTAACACCAGCTAAGGACTTCGTCAAAACCCTCGACAACAAGCTACCCTCTATGATGGAAAAAGTGAGACGGTACAACGTACAGGGGAGACACACTTCTTAATGCTGCTGGAACAACCAGAAAATACACATCTGGTGCAAAGTGGTAGCAACACGGAAAACCACGGACTGTTATATGTACCATTGCAAAGGAAGGGTCAATTGCAAAGCATGCACTAAGCCTAAGCGGAAAAGGAATAGACATGGTTCAAACGAAAAAAATTTAAAAAGGGGTGGGGTTATGTTGGTTCAAGCTCAAGCAGTGGACAATTTAACAGAGGAAGAGATAGCATCCTAGGCAGATCCGGACTCCCCTGATGTTCATCTCAGACAGTCATCACTCACAATGCTGCTTATCAAGCCGATGATCTGGATGCATATGACTCTGATTGTGATGAACTCAATTCAGCCAAAATTGCTCTCATGGCCAATCTCTCAAGGAATGGATCAGATGCACTCACTGAGGTACACAATCAAGATAATCTGAACTGTGACTTATTCAATCAAAGTGAGCAGATCATGACGTCTTCTGAACAGTCTAATGATGTGAGTCAGTCAGAAACTGATATAATCAGTGATAGCAATATCATTCCTTATTCTCAGTATCTGAGTGAAACACAACAGGAAACTGTTCAGAATTCTAACTCTTCTGCTCAACAAGATGTCCTGATATTGTCTATGTTTGACCAAATAACTACCCAAGTGACGCATTGCAACTCTGTCAATAAAGCTTTGACTACCGAGCTTGACAGATATAAAGAAGAGGTTAAAGAGTTGAAAGAAAAACAAAATGTTGAAAACAGTTTTTCAGGTTCAAATGAACAGTTTGCCGAGATTGCACATCTTAAGCAAAATCTTTTCGAACAAGGGCAAGAAAAGGATTCTTTAATGAAAACAGTTTCTGAACTTAAAAATAAGTTGCAATTAGAAGAAAACAGAAATATTGAAAGAGAAATTGAGTTAGAAAAGAAAATTAAGCAACTTGACAACATCATTTTCAAAAGAGGTCAATCTGCGCAAACTGTTCGTATGCTGACTAACTCCAAACGTGGTTATGATCATTCCTCGAAACAAGCTATCGGTTTTGAAAAACCTTTCTGCTTGAAGAAAAGGATTGTGGTTCCTGATTCTGATGAAACATTAGAGCTAAGTGAAAAGAGTCGTTCAAAAATGCTTTTGAAAGAACAAGATCCATTGTTTGTGAAGAATAAAATAAACACGAGACCCATTAATTATGATATTCTTAATAACGATTACTACAAACGATTTGTTCGACAAACTGATTTATATTCTGAACATGCCTATTGGAAAGAGACTTCGGTCCCACCTTTAGACCCATCTCATTCTTCCACAACCGTCATAGTTGAGGTTCTAAAAGAACTTCCTACAGTAAGCATGGTGAATACTAGCTTGAAAGAGCTTAAACGCTATCTTACTGGCTTTGATCAGGTTGTCAAAGAAAGAACCACTGCCACAGCTATCACGTGGGGGTTTGAACATACAAAGGCTTTTTTTCGAGATGAAATCATTCCGTTTATAAAAAATTTAAAAGATATCTTCAAT
>BQNB010045435.1:0-25573 GCA_026074375.1 Tanacetum coccineum
CACTACTTATTCCGAACTGATAATTATTCTCTAAATTTTAAATAATTTATTTTTATTGTTTTAGTCGATTTTTATTAAAATCATCGATTTTAAAACTCTCGCGAATCCTACAATTTAAGTTATCCATTTTATCGATCGAGAAATCAACGAATGTCATATATTTAATTTTATCGATCGATTTTAAAACTCTCGCGAATCCTACAATTTAATTTATTTTTATTATTTTTCATCTTTTATTCGTGTTTAGCTGAAACCGTGTTAAAAATCATGATTTTACAACAAATAACGAATTAAATAGGTTATTGGGCTCAGAAACAAAAGAATACAACAAATTAGCAAGCAAAAGCCCAACCAAGCCCGACCCATAAGGGTGGCCGGTTAGTTTAACTTGAAACAAACATCCCATTAATTTTTTTTATAAAAATAGAAGATATCTAATGCTTAAAAATTCCTTATATAATATCCCTATATAACCCAAACTCTTAAACTAAAACACACAGTATTTTGATATCACCAAAATTTTGCCTGCTCCTCCTTTCTCTCTACCATTGACGACCCAAACACAGAAACCCCCAAAACCATCAAAATTCATCAATCTTGATTCTTAAATCACTCTCATTCAATCCCAAATCACTCCTAAATTAATCCCCATCATCCTTTTGAAGATCAAACCACATGCAATTGGTTTTTCTCAAGTTCATGATTTTATTAAACTTTTGATTATTGGGTTTTTAATCTAATTGGGTGCAATTAAAGTATCAAGGGTTGGATTATAAGTGTTTAATCAAGTTTTTAGTGCAACAAAAATCGGTTCGGATCAATGTTTTTGGGGGATGTGGTGTTCGGACAGAAATCAAACCCACAAGGGTTTGATGGTGTTGTTTTTCCTTCTCTTGATTTAGCATTGTAAGCTTCTTAAATTTCTTTTTGAATTGATTTGATTTCTATATGTATGCTTGTGTTTGATTTTACTTTCTATAAGCATGCATGTTCTTGGTTTGTTTGATTTTATTTTGATCATGAACATCATGTTTTGATGATTGAGATATGTTAGTAAGATATGTTATGGCATTGCATGTGTTTAATTAACGATTTGGATGAGTTTCGAATTAATTTGGAATTAGTTTTAGGAACTGTTTTGAGGTCAGTAGCAAAATGTAGCTTTTCCTAATAATTTTTGACTTAGAGCCTACTAGAAAATTATATGGTTGGATAGGTATAAGTCTAAGCTACATACAACGAATTAGATGGTTTATCAACTCCTCCGGATGAGGGAGTTATGGCCATTTTACGATTGTTAGTCAAATCTGGAACATCGTTTGGAAAACAAGTTAAAATCCAGGTTAATATTTTAAAATGTAGGATAGGGAAGCTAATCTCAGTAGTATACATCTCAATCTAACTTCTCCAAGTGGATTCACTTTAATAGCTATCACGGTTTGGAAAATACGCCAAAATTAGTGTCTGGTAGGAACATTTGGGACTGCTGCAGACCAGCAGTATAAATGGGTAAATTGCAGCAAACTTTTTGTATAAGAAGGTCTGAATTATTTTATGGGATTGTAGAAATAAGTTCAAAGTACATGTGTCGAGTTGGCTAGAGCCATATCTCCTCCGGATGAGTGAGATATGACCGATTTACGAAAACTAGTCAGTTCTGAACTACTGTTTGAAAAAGGAATTTAACTCCACATTTTTGTACAGTAAGTTGAGGTTTTAAGACATGGTTAAACACTAGACGTCATAATATTTCATCTCTCTTTGGATTCAACTTGATTTCTATTATAGGATAGGATTTATGGCCACAACCGTAAGCGTTAGAAATTCAGCAAACTTTCTGTTTTGAGTTATGATTAGTAAAAACTCATTTCCCGTGGATTGGTAAATGGTTTGATTAAAAGGCCTAATGTTCTGGAAACTAGACTTAAGTATCTTTCCAGGGGTGAAAGCCCCATCCTTGTATCTTTTATAGGTTAAGAGTTATGGTTTTGTAAAGTTGACTAAAAATTCAACAACATGTTTTACGCCTTTTCTTGAGAAATAAAAGTGCGGCCAGATAGTAATAAGATAAGAATCGCTAAGAGAGACTTTTTAGACACTTGATGTAGTATAAGTGCAAGTTATATACCAATTTGGGGATAAAAATACTTTGGTTAAGTCTTAATGCAATGCCATGCATATCTCGGAAACATATCTCATGATCATTTGATTTATTTTTACGTATCGATCTTCTTTATTATTCGAAGCCGCGTCACATCTTTTAGGTCGTGCTTAGACGCTTCTCGCTCATCTGATGATTCATCTACTTCTGGTCTTCATCACACCTCAGTGAGTTCATAGCCCTACCTTTTTAATGGTTTTTTTATAAACTGTTTTCGGGGGTGAGAATGCATACCATCTCGTTTTCACTAATTAATTTATTGCTTTCTTCTACTACACAACGTTACAAAGAATGTTTTTACTAAAGCTTTTACTTTCTTACTACATGATTTTTACTACATGTTTGATACATGGTGGTTTACCACTAGATTTATTAAAGCTTGATTTGCTTACCACATGATTTGAGATCATTGATTAATTATGCGCAAAACCGTAAGTTTTAAACATATTACTTGTTTTAAATTGGACACCAAGTCTTGAAGTAACTTGACCCCTTTATTGCGAATTATCGTAGGAGTACCTATTGTTAAAGACCCTAATAATCGTAAACCGTTAACTACCTGTGATGGGTAGACGCTAGTGTAATAAATAGTACTATGGGATGACTCCCCGTCCAGTGTTTGAATCCTTTTGGAACACCTACTCATCAACGGATATATTATTCTGGAAGTTGGTATATAGCAATAATACCAAATCTGCTTGGGGCAATACTATATTCTTCTTGTCATAAGGGATCGGTTGTCACGAGCTCAATGCGATAATTCTGTACTTGACACTGCATTCGTTGCATTGTCGTTGGTTGGTCTTATACCTTGTGGTCCACTACTAAGCATACTTGATTTATTAAATTACTACTTGGATTTCGACAACAATTCTTTTAAATGTTATAACGCTACTTTTCTTACTGAAATATTACTTGATTTATTTCAATACTGTTTTTACTTAAACCTATGAATTCACCAACATTATTGTTGACGTTTTGCATGTATTTTCTCAGGTTATATCTTGTTAGCTGAGCATTGGGAGCATTCTAGATGCGTGGAATATTAACAAAACTCAAGGACTCAGTTTTCTTCACATTCGAATAACGGTTTTTACTTTAAATATACAAAATGATTCATGTTTGAACTCTTGTAATCTTGTTAAATTATAAATTATTGGGACCTGATTTTACTATGAAATTTTAATCGAATGTGTCATTTTCCTAACGTCTCTTTTAAGGTCGTTTTTTTTAACTTGTACTTTATAATATGAAGTAGCACCCTAAATACGTAATTCCAGCAGTGTTGTTGTGATTTTTATAGGTTGTTACAGATTAGGATTGTAGAAATAAAGTCAGAGTACGGTGTCGAATTAGGTAGAGCCCATAATCTCCTCCGGATGAGATGAGATATGATCGATTTTACGGAACTAGTCAGTTACATGAACTATTGTTTGAAAAAGGGATTTAAATCTAAACTTTTGCACTAACGTGTTCGGTTTTTAAAACATTATTAAATACTAGACATCATAATCTTTCATCTCTCTTTGATTTCAACTTGATTGCTATTATAGAATAGATTAAGGCCAAAAACCGAAGCGTATAAAAATCAGCGAACTTTCTTTTTTGAGTATGATTAGTTAAAAACTCATTTCTCGTGTGGATTGGTAAATGGTATTTATTAAAAAGGCCTAATGTTCTGGAAACTAAGACTTAATTATCTTTCAAGGGGGTGAAAGCGTCATCCTTGTATCCTTTTATAGTTAAGATATATGAGTCTTGGTAATTGACTAAAATTCAGCAACATAGTTTTACGCCTTTTCTTCAAAAAAAGAAATAAAAGTGCGACCACATAGTAATAAGATAAATTCGCTAAGTGGAGACTTAGTGACACTAATGTAGTATATAGTGCAGGTGTATACAATTTGGGGTAAAAATACTTTGGGATAAAGTTAAATTAAATGCCATGCATATCTCGGAAACATATCTCATGATCATTCGATTTATTTTTATGTATCGATCTTCTTTATCATTCTAAGCCGCATCACGTCTTTTAGGTTGTGCTTAGACGCTTCTCACTCGTCCGATGATTCATCTACTTCTGGTCTTATCACTTCTAGGTGAGTTCAATAGCCCCCATATTTCTCTTTTAATGGTTTTCAAAAACTATTTTCGGGGTCAGAATACATGCTCGTTTCACTAATAAATTTATTGCTTTCAACTACATAAGCGTTACATGACTTGTTTTTACTAAAGCTTTTACTTGCTTACTACATGATTTCTACTACATGTTTGATACATGGAGGTTTACCACTAGATTTATTAAAGCTTAATTTGTTTACCACATGATTTGAGATCATTGATTAATTATTTGCAAAACTGTGAGTTTTGAACATAATACTTGTTTTAAATTAGACACAAGTGCTTGATGGGTATACTTGACCCGTTATTGCAAATTATCATAGGAGTACCTATTGCTAAAGACCTAAATAATCGTGAACCGTTAACTACCTGTGATGGGTAGACGATAGTGTAATAAATAGTACTATAGGGTGACTCCCCATCCGGGGTTTGAATCCTTTTGGAACACCCACTCTTCAATGGATATATTATTCTTAAAACAGTTGGTATACTAGCAATATAATACCAAATCCGTTTGGGGGCAAAGACTAAATTTTTCTCGACAAGGGATCGTTTGTCACGGAGCTTCAATGCCGAAAATTCTGTACGTGACACTGCATTCGCTGCATTGTTCGGTTGGTATGATCTTATACCTTGTGGTCCACTACTAAGCATACTTGATTTAATAAATTACTACTTAGATTTTGGACAACAATCTTTTAAATGTTGTTAACGCTAACTCTTTCTTACTAAAATAATAACTTGATTTATTTCAATAGCTGTTTTACTAAACCTATAATTTCACCACCAATATAATTGTTGACATTTTGGATTATATTTCTCAGGTTATTTTCTTGTGTAGCTGAGCGTTGGGAGCATTCGAGACGCGTGGATATCAACAAAACTCAAAGAACTCAGTCTTCTTCACATTCTAACCTTTTTAATTCAATATATACAAAATGATTCACGTTTGAACTCTTGTAATCTTGTTAAATCTAATAAAATATTAGGACCATGATTTACTACTGAAATTTTAATCGAAATGTGGACATTTTATTAACGTTCTTTTGAGGTTGTTTCTATAATTTTATACTTTATACAATGATAAGCACCCAAAGTAGTAATTCCACTGTGTGATGGTGGATTTTATGAGGGTGTTAAAGATTGGTATCAGAGCACTTGTTATAGCGAACTAGGTCATTTTCAAAACCCAAGACTATAACTGTTTTTCAAAAAAAATTAAGTGTCCTTCACCATTGTCCGATATCCGCGCTTGCTTGCTCCCAGTAAACTTATATGCTCTCTTTTGCATCCTTATTGCTATTACATTAATAATTAGTATATAACACTTGGTTGTGATTTCACCCTCCTACGTCTATCTTATGACGTCATATTAATTTTTTTATATCGGTCGGTTATATATACGCTAACCATTCCGATTATCGCGTACTTCCTGTTTTCTTATTTTATCCTCAAAGACGACAATACTAGTATTAAATGGATACTCTACATATATAGAGATACACTCATCTTCAAATTCTTACGCTTATCTTCAGGAACATCACATATATAAATATATATATATATATATAACTATAATATATATATATATATATATATATATATATATATATATATATATAATAATTCCTATAAGTGTTAACTATTTATGGTTACTTTTGGCTACTTTTTTGGAACTTTCGAGTAAAGTTGGTATTTAATGGGAAAATTTTTGGCTTAAATCCTATTGTATCTTTGCATTAATGAATAGGCTAATATGTTAGGTCCTAGTGGCGAGTTGGATGGAACACCAACTCTTTCGGATGGTCGAGATACGACCAAAACCGTGGAAACAAACTTAATGTGTACCCATAATTTGTAATGCAGATAGTTAGGATTATAACTAATTTTATTTGGACTTTGGAGTGCCTACTGGTTTCTACACATGGATGAAGGTAAAACATATGAGTACCATGTGGTTCTTTGGATAAATCCGTAACTATTTCGGATGAATGAGTTACGACTAGAACGGCCAAACTAATCATAAATTGTGACCCAGATTTTCCAAATGAGTTTGAGACTGATATTTTCATATTAAGTGCCCCATTTTATAATTAAAACCTGTAGGATTTAGATAAACTTAAACATGGGCTTTTATTTTGGGTCAAACGGAGTTATAAAATAGGAATTATGCTAAAAACGATAAAACAAGAAAACGTTTTAAATAATCAGATTTGGCACATGATGGTAAAATGATAACTTCACTTAAGATCTTAACACTTTGAGTATTTATCTTGTAATTTCAGTAAACTAGAGTCTAACATCTTGTTTAAGGCGAAAATCGTTCGTTTATACCTATTTATGTAATGATAATTACCTACATATGTGTATAGTACTATGGTAAGTCTTAATAAGTTCTTTTCTATGATATGTTAATGAGCAATGTGGTGATCTCCGAAACTTAACGTTACTTTATTTTATTTCCTTTTTGATATATTGACCATTCGGATGTACTATTGTCAATTCCACTAAGTTTATTTATTGTTCGAACTGAACCGAGTCCGAACACTCTTCTTATGCTTTTGAATCGCGTATGTTGTGTTTGTAATCCATTGTTTTGAAATCTTCCAATTGATGGGAGTACGGCTTTATCTTGTCACCTCGGATCGTGCCGTCTTTTGGCACTTACTGATAAGTGTAAAACACACATATCTATTTATGCTTAAAATAACCCAATTAAACCCAAAACAACCCAAAAAGGGCAAAAATAATGCTTGTATTTGTGTTTATGATGTGCATGTAAGGATAAGCGTCAAAAATCACAAGAAACAGTCAAAAACGAGCAAGCACGACACGAGAATCAGAGAGTAACATAGCGAAGCCAATGATCCAAACTTAGCCAATTTTCATCTACAAGGGCCATTCTGTAGCCGATTCTAGAAAGTCATCATTATAACTTGAAAGAGAGAAAAGAAAGACAAGGACCAAATGTGTAAACCTTCCAAAGATCAACAGTTTTAACTGTCAAAAAAGGAGCGGGAACTTCTTTTACTATTCATCGTCTTCTTCATTTCACCCCCATGGTAAAACAGGGCAAATCAAATTAGAGGGTGCGTTGGTCCAATTCAAGAAGCGCAAGCAACAAATGAAGGGTCTAATTAGTCTTTATCAAGAGATAGCATATCCCTCATTCAGCTCAGCCACGTAGATCTAAGAAGAAGCACAAATAGTGGTGGATTTTGTGCTAAACTTACTCACAAAAACCTAACTACAAACTCACATCAAAAGAATGCCAGCCTGGCAATCCTCAAGGTGTCCACAAAATGAATCCAACATTCCACAATATATATCAAGTGATGAAGAAATGATTGGCCCAGAGTAAAAGTTTTGTGAGCAAGGCTAGAGGTCCTAGAAGCCTTAGCTGGCACATATAAAAAGACCTCAACATCTCACACACACACCATCTAGTTTTTACGTTTTTATCTAGTTTTTAGTTTTCTTTTTAGTAAATTTTAGCTTAATTTCGTAATTTTACTTTAATGTTTTTGTAATCTCCTTTTCTAGTAATGTAATTCAGTTTTTAATTAATGAAATTCAGTCTTTAGTGTTTTAAATCTCGTTTCCTAAGCTCTCATTTAAAATCATAAGCTCTCTTAATAAGTTGTCTCAATAAGCTAATAGTAAGCTCTTTCAGTCTATAAGCTGAAATAGAGCTGTTTGAATTCAGTATTAACCTTATCTAAATCTAAACCGTAGAAACAGTTTAATCTCATATTGATCTTATTGTAACTAGCTTTTGAAGGAGGATCTTACTTGGAAGAGATCCCAAGGACTTATACCTTAGCTTATTAATAAGCTAAGGAGCTTGTAGCTGCCTTAATTGGTCCCTTTTGTTTAGCTAAAGGATTAAGTAAGTTTCTCTTTTCATTCTTCTTAAATTTCAGTTTTAATTGCTTAGTTTTTGCTTATATGCTTAATATTGTTTATTTGCTTATTCTCTTTGCTTTGTAATGTTTAAATGTCTCTTTTAGTGGTATTTAGTTGTTTGTTTTTCATCATTTTTGCTTAAGTAGTTATAAGGATCTTTAGATATCAATTTCCAGTCATAAAAACTCATAAAATCCAAAATATTAGTTTAAATAAGTTTAGAATCTTTAGATTAAGGCTTATTCATTTTGTTTGAATCCTGATTGTATAAGTTTGTTTTTAAGCTTGTTTTTTTATCTGGTATTTAGTACTTGTCCATTTAATTTCTCTTAACAAGTTTTCTAAATCCTGTCAAAATAGTAAAGGGGTGTTTGGTTTAGTGCAGTCACAAAATTGCACTAGCAGTACTAACCTAAGTTAGTACTGCTGAACCTTTCCACTACCAGTCCAAAACTAAAAATTAAGTACTAGCCATTCAAAGGTTTAGTACTATTAATTATCAAGTAGAATTAAGTTTAGTTTTGGCTTAATTAGATTTAACTTTCCCATTTACTAGCTTATTTTCATTGCTTATTTTTGTTTTTCCAAAAGTCAAAATTGCAACCAGCCTACTTTCAAGTGGAAAGTACTGCTGACCTTTTTACACGCAGTACTAACTTAGGTTAGTACTGCTAGTGTAAAAGTTCAGCAGTACTTTCACTTGAAAGTACTGCTGATGCAATTTTGACTTTTGAGAACTAAATAAGCAATGAAATAACTAGAAAATGAAAATTAAATCAAAATAAGCCAAATACAAACAATTCTACTGATATTAATATACTAACATGTGAAGCGCAGTACTACTTTTAGATAGTAACTGGTAGTGGAAAGGTTTCAGCAGTACTAACTTATGTTAGTAATTGCTAGTGCAAATTTTGTGACGCACTAAACCAAACACCCCTTTTACTATATTGACAGATATAGAAAACTTTAAGAGAAATTAAATGACAAGTACTAAAAACCAGATAAAAAACAGCTAAAACAAGCCATTTTAACAATCATGATTAAACAACTGAATAAGCCTTAATCTAAGATCTAAACTATTTAAACTAATATTTTTTTTGATTTTATGAGTTTTTATGACAAAAATTGATAGCTAAAAGATCTAACTACTTAAGCAAAACAATGAAAACAAACAACTATATACCCACTAAAAGAACCATTTAAACATTACAAGCAAAGAGAATAAGCAAATAAACAATATTACAGCATATACAGCAAAAAACAAAGCAATTAAAACTGAAATTTAAGAAGAATGAAACTAGAAACTACTTAATTCTTTAGCTAAAACCGAAAGGGACCAATTAAGGCAGCTACAGCTCCTTAGCTTATTAATAAGCTAAGGTATTAGTCCTTGGATCTCCTTCAAGTAAGATCCCCTCCAAAAGCTTAGTTTACAATATATTCCATATGAGATTAAACGATTTACGTTTAGATAATTATTCCACAATATTTGTTTTTAAAACACGTAGTTAGAATATTAAAATTTGTAAAAACACTATTTTGACGCGGTTTCGGCCAAACGCGGATAAAAGATAAAAATTAATAAAAATAAAATAAAATAAGCTTTCGAAGCTAAAGTATGGAGTTGTCGATTTCTCAAACGCTAAAGCGGATAAATATCTAAATCACGGCGTGCAAATAATTAAAATTGACGATTTTTATCAAATCGAGCAAAAAGAATAAAAATGATTTCTACAAAAATTAGAAAATACAAATAGGGCTCGGTATAAACATTGATCTTAAATTCGAGTTGTTAAAGTATCTACCCCTTTAAGGAGCGACGTCCCGACGCTCAATTCGTCTGAATCGTCTTCGGTTAAATTGTGGAGAGATGAGGATATCGACAAGTCATCGTCGAGGTTTCCAATGAAAACTAGATGAGAAAAGTCAAAACATCAAATATATGCAACGTGCATAAGCGAACATATTGAATGTCGCGAGAATCCTTAAAAGGAAAGATAAAATACATGACTCGAAGAAGAAGCCATTGGAAACGAGGAATTTAACAAGTCGTCAATTCTTGGAAGCATTTAAGGGTTCATTATGTTAGCTTATCAAGTTCGCAGCGGTCGATACAAATTCGGAAAAATCCATATAAAAAATTATGAGTCGAAAGGAGTTCATAGCCCAAAGAATGATTCGTACGCACGCTATGTCGGATAAACATAAGCCCACTCATTTATAATTTGTCACTTACAAAAAGAGGCGTCCCAATCCTTGTAAGTAATAATTTATAAACTTATGGTTCAGCGGTTTATAATTTCCTTATTCAAATGAAGAAGCGTCCCAATTCATTTTAATAAGACGATTATAAATCATCCTACTTAAGCATGGCCGACACAAAACACAATATCAAAACAATGTTACAATAAGTAAAAAGGAGTGTCTACTTGACGGCATGATTCTTCAAAATCATAAGAAGTAAGAAGAAGAGTAATGAGACGTTAGTCAATCGCGTTCCAAAGGTATGTGCCAAAAGATGACACGATCCGAGATAACAAGATGAAGTCGTACTCCCATCAACTGGAAGATTTTAGAATGATGGATTATGAAAACAACATACGCAATTCAAGAGCATAAAAATAGTGTTCGGACTCGGAGTCGAACAATAAAATAACTAGTGGAATTGACAAAGTACACCGAATGTCAATATTATCAAAAAGGAAATAAAATAAAGTCATGTTAATGTTTCGAAGATCACCGCATTGCTCATAAAATATCAAAGAAAAAGAAATTATTAAGACTTACCATAGTATTATACACATATGTAGGTAATTAATATCACATAACAATTCTGCTCTCGTTCGACTTAATGGGCCTATATTTCAAAATATGTAATAGGTATAAATGAACTGTTTTTGCCTTAAACAAGATGTTAGACTCTAGTTTACTGAGATTGCAAGATAAATACTCAAAGTGTTAAGATCCTAAGTGAAGTTATCATTTTACCATCATGTGCCAAATCTGATTATTTAAAACGTTTTCTTGTTCTATCCGTTTTTAATTAGCGTAATGTCCATTTTAATAACGCCCTTTTGACCCAAAACAAAAGCCCATGTTTAAGTTTATCTAAATCCTACAGGTTTTAATTGGAAAATAGGGCACTTAATATGAAAATATTGGTCTCAAACTCATTTTGAAAATCTGGGCACAATTTATGATTAGTTTGGTCGTTCTAAAGTCAGTAACTCATTTCATCCAGAATAGTTATGGATTTTTCCAAAGAACCACATGTACTTCAGATGTTTTACCCTTCACCCCCCTAAAAAAATGGGGTTTTAGAAAAAAAAAAAAACCCCCACAGTACCTCTAAGTCAAATAAAATTTGTTACAAGCCTAACTATCTGTATTACAAATTATGGGTACACACTAAGTTTGTTTCCATGGTTTTGGTCGTATCTCGACCATCCGGAAGAGTTGGCGTTACATCCAACTCGCCACAAGGACCTAACATATTAGCCTATTCATTAATGCAGGATACATTAGGATTAAAGCCAAAATTTTCCCATTAAAATACCAATTTTACTCGAAAGTTCCAAAAAAAATAGCCGAAAGTAACCATATAATAGTCACCCATAAAGGAATTACTATTATATATATATATGGCGTTGATCCCGAAGATAAGCGGTACGAATTTAAGAGAGATGTAAGCTCATAAATGTACTAGTATGCCTTATATATAACTAGTAATGACTCGAGGGAGAAAATAAGAAAACAAGAAGTAACGCGATAATCAGGAATGGTCAGCGAATATAAAACCGACCGTATAAAGAAAATAAAATATGACTAGTCCATAAAGATAACGATGGAGCAAATATAAATCACAAATTATTATATATTCAATTATTAATATATAGCAATAAGGATGCAAAATGGAGCATATAAGGTACCTGAAGCAAGCGCGCCAGATATCGATGAAAACTATATGATCGTGGTAGCTCTAGTTTGTTAGAACTAACCTAGGATAAAATTGTGAAAAACCTATAGGAACGTTGTAGCTCTAGTATGTTAAGAACTAATCTAATAATGATCACATAGGCGGAATATTCAAACATAGAACAAAAATTATCATCACAAGGTTTTACCAAACATTCACACACAGCCCAAATATTATTTGATCAAGAATAATAGCAGTTACATGCAATGAACCTGTAACAGGGATGTCAAGGAAAACCTTGATTTACCTTGAATGCTAAACTCTAGATAGACGTCTATCTACTAACGATACAAACATTACACATACACATTTCTTAGTCGACGCTCAATTAGAACTACACACTTTTCCTGATGCCTAAAACCTATAACCTGTATCTCTTATAGACTAGAGATAATAGGCTTTTAACAAAGAGTATAAACATAAATCTTTAAACAATTTAACTTGATTCTTCTGTTTCTTCTTTCTTAAAAGGAGATCTTTGATATCTTTGACAAATCTTTAATCACCACCCCCCCCCCCCTCCCCCCCCCCCCCCCCCCCCCAGCTGTAAGAATTCTGTATGACGGATTTTAGAGTCCTTTTGTTCATTCTAGTTTTGTCTTATATCAACTCAAATAATAATTTCTAACAATCTTTCCCCCCTAGTTGATTAATGACAAAACCAAATAAGCAGAAACTTCCCCGAAGTTTAATATACGAATGAAAACTTCCCCTTAAGCTACCAAGGATCTATAAGTTGCAAATCATCAAATCTTCTTCCCCTTTTTGTCAATATCAAATAGGAGACTAAAGTATGCAACTTTGATCTTCACAACTACGAACCAATATTACACTTCCAATCCAAGTATTCCAATGACCCAAATTTCCCTCCATTACGCACCTTAAGAAAAATGAACTTGAGCAGTAGAAACTTACACTAGCAGTAGTAACAAAGACTAGCAGTAGTAAAAACCTTCACCTCAATGTAGCATATAAATGGTTAAACATTTTAACAATAAGCTTCCCCTGAAACCCATATGTTAACCATTTCTTGAATCTTCAATTCAGGTAGGCTATATGTATGATTACTGAAAGAGAATTAAGTATTACCAATTTGCGACTGAAGTAAATATCCTAACCTGTGTCCTATAAACTTTGGCACTATCCACACATGACTTTCCACGTATACCCAAACCGATGTTATAGGGAGAACCATATTCTCTTGAAAATTTTATCCTCAACTTCTATGAGACACATAACCAAAGTGAAGCAAATGTGAGCATTGAGCACCATAAGAAAAATCACACACCTTTGCTAGATTTGTCAATTCTTCGTCACATCGTTTCTAAGCACGAACAAGTTACCTCCAAATGTTGTAAGCCATTTGAGATATGATAAGAACACAAACTCAAATAATTCCACTTCATCTTTAAATAAGTGATAAACAATCTTCTTCGTAACCACATCTTTAATAGATCCAAAAAACAAAGCCGTTTAATTATTTAAAGAACCATTTAAACCAAAATTTACCTTCCTTATAAACCAGCAGTAGTAACCAACATAGAAAAACTTTATCTATCCGCAGTATTAAACATACGAGCAACACAAACCTTGGTTTAAGTCCAACAGTAGTAACTGCTAAAATTTACCCCAGCAGCAGAAACTTAATACTGGCATATCAGCATTAACAAATAAATAGCAGTATTAATCAAATCTAAGCAGCAGCAACTTACCTTCAAAGATAAGGCTAGCATATTAACTTCCATTGGCAGTAATAAACAGACAACCGACAGTACTAATGTATGAAGAACAGTACTAAGTACTCATAAGAAGTACTAAGTATAAAGCTGGCAGTACTAACATTATATCTAGCAGTACTAATTCTTCCCCTTGGCAGTATAAAGTGCTCCTTTCCTCACACACCTATTTGTGACCTTTTTAGCGTTAGTAAAGCACCACTTATTTATGATCACCAGGCAGTACGTGTCTGTGTCCTAGTAACTACTAATGAGTAGTAAAAACATAACATATAAGGGATAAACCATTTTTTTTTATATCCAGACGAAACCTTTTACGACACTTTTTTCAAGTTGCTAACTGTCACAAATCCTTGTCTTTTTGCATCCAATCATCTTATTCGTGTGTTTTTATGCATCCTTACTAGGGTCTCAATCAATCAAACAATCGACTCACCAAAGCTAGTAGAAACATTTAATGAGCACCCTTCCGTTTTATTAAATTAGGAATTTATGAATACCCTATTTGCAACGAATTAACACCAAACACCAAAAACCATAGAACGTGCCCACTCTACCATTATAGATTCGACATCAATACACCTTGTAGATCCTAGATCAGAGCCACGAGGCTCTGATACCAATTGTGAAAACCTATAAGATCGTTGTAGCTCTAGTTTATTAAGAACTAATCTAGGATAACTTAGGCGGAATATGTCAAACATGAATCAATATTATCATAAACAAGGTTTTAACCAAACTTCGACCACAGCCCCAATATTATGGATCCAGGATAATTACGGTTACATCAATAAACTGTAACAGGGATCAAGGAAAACCTTGATTACCTTGAGGCTAAACTCTAGATAGACGTCTACTACTAACTATACAAACGTGTACACACACACGTTTTCTTTAGTCGACTCTCATTGAGAACACACACTTTTTGGATGCCTAAAACCTATAACCTGTATCTCTTTAATACTAAGAGATAATAGGGTTTGACAAAGAGTAAACATAAATCTTTAAACATTTAACTTGATCTATGTTATCTTTCTTTCTTTATTAAGAGACTTTTTGATATCTTATGACTAAATCTTTAATAATTCTCCACCAGCTGTAGAATTCTTGAATGATGGATTTTAGATCCCTTTTTTTCATATCTTTTTTGTCGTACCAACCTTCAAATTATAATTCCTAACATCGACAATGTGAAAGACTCTTAAATTTTTTCGAAAAACGGTTATAGTCTAGGGTTTTGAAAACGACCTAGTTCGCTATATCGTAAAACCCTCCTGAAAATCAACAAGCGCAGCACGGAATACCACTTTGGGGTGCTTACTTCATAGCATCAAATTCAAGTTACAAGACAACGACCTCAAGAGACGTTAATAAAAGTGTCACATACGATTAAAAAAATTTCAGAGTAAAATATGGATCCCAATAATTTATTAAAAAATGTACAAATTACAAGAGTTCAAAACGTGAATCATTTTGTATAATTTAAAGTTAAAACTTAATCGAATGTGAGAAAAACTAAGTTCCTTTAGTTTTTTTGATAGCACGCGTCTCGAATGCTCCCCAAAAGCTCAACTAACCATATATAAATCTGATAAAATACATGCAACAAATACGTCACATAATGGTGGTGATTTCATATGTTTAAGTAAAAACAAATTGAAATAAAGTCATGTAATATTTCAGGAAGAAAAGTAGCGTTAACAACATTTAAAAGAATGAAAAATCCAAGTAGTAATTTTAATAAATCAAGTATGCTTAGCTAGTGGACCACAAGTATAGATCAACCCACGACAATGCAACGAATGCAATGTCAAGTAACAGATATAACGCATTGACCTCGTGACGAACCAAATTCCCTTTGAAGAGAAAATATTATTTTCCCTAAAAGATTAGGTATTATTGCTATATACCTACTTCTCAGAGTAATATATCCATTGAAAGGTGGGTGTTCCAAAAGGATTCAAACCCCGGACGGAAGTCACCCCATATACTATTATTGACCTAAGCGTCTACTATCACAGTAGTTAAAGTTTCACGATATTAGGGTCTTTAGCAATAGGTACTCCTACGATAATTCACAATAACGGGTCAAGAATACCCTTCAAGCACTTGTGTCCAATTTAAAACAGGTATATGTTCAAAACTCATGGTTTTGTAAATAGATAACAATGCTTTCAAATCATTTAGTAAGCAATTTAAGCTTTAATAAATTCAATGGTAAACAACCATGGATATGTGAGAAAATCAAATATCCCTTTCGTATTCAAAAATGGCCCTAAATGATCAAAATGTGCAAAAAAAATGCTTGTATTTGTGTATTTGGTTGCCTTGTGAATATGTAGGGTACGGAATTGCAAAGAATCACAAGGGCGCGCGAGTGTCAACGGGGAACCGGACAAACAACGGACCGAGAACGAGAGATTGCACAAGAGCTGGAAGTTTCTAGAAAAGGTCAATAAAGTCAACTCTTGGGTCAACATTGGTCAAATCACAAGAAGACAAAACCTTTGAAAAACCACAAATAACCCTTAATGTTAAAAACCAAAATTCATAAAAAGCCCCTAAAGCACTAACATCGTTATCTTCTTTAAAATAAAGAGATAACGTTCCGTATCTTTCTATAATAACCCAACAAACACCGCACGGCCCAATAACATTTTAAAATAAAACCTAACCCAGGTCAAACGACCTAAACCCCCAGTCAAACACCCCAACTAAGCGTTTAAAAGTAAAAATACACTGTTATTAGCTTTTTTCTATGCATCCTCATTTCCCATATTTACCCTGCTCTAAAACAAGGGTAATTCTAATTGAGGACGTAGCTCAACAATTCAACACCAAGTGACGAGCTGACAAGAGTTAGACATACAAAAGCTCCTATTGGACAAGTGCACAAGAAAAGGACAACACGGAATATATGAAAGAAACACTCCAATGATTGAGATTTTTACTAAATCTTTGCAAAGAGCACAATAGGGTCCTGCACACACACGGAATTCCACTTGTAAATCCCGTGTGCTCAACAAATCAATCCAACGTGAAAGATGGGTACCAATGAATTGAAAGAAATAGGGTGTGGATCAGAAAAAGACGTGTAACAAACTTGGAGACCTGAAGCTTCCTGTATCCTGCTATAAAATACAAGGGCATCCTCTCTCAAAAGAATCGAGTTTTAACTAGGAAGTAGTGTACAAATTAGCTTGTAGCTTATTGTAATTTTTAGGCGTAATGTCATTGATATACTTGTAAATTTTTCATTTAAAAAGCTTTGTAATTTGTTTATTAATAAAAGTCAATTACTTATCAAAACTGAGTTTTAAAAATCCATTTTACCTAATATGCAAAATATGGTTTAAATAAGCTGCTATTGTTACATAAGCTCTTATAAGTTCATCTTAGCTCATCTTAGTCTATAAGCTAAGATAAAAAAGTTGATCATATAATCTCCTACTACTCATTTAATAATTAAGTTTACCTTATCTTAATATGAGATTTGGGTTTGATTGGATGATAAGCTTACCTTGGAATAGGGCCTATAGGACTTTACTAGGCTTGTCTTCTAGAAAGATCAGAGCGTTGAGTAGGTCCTCGAGCATATTTTCCTTGGTTATGCAAAGTCCTTGTAAGTTCAAAGTTTCTTTTTAAGTTTTAAGCTTTAAATTACATTTGCTTATTCTTAGCTATATCTTGCCTTATTTGTGCTTAATATTGTGTTATTATGCTTGTTACATTGCTTGATTATACTGTTTTTAAGTTTAACAAGTTTAGATCATAGTTGTTTCATTGATCGTATTGATAATCCAATATATAATATACGAATAATATATAAGTATAATGAAAATTACTAAAAATCCTTGAGGACAATGATTAGAAGCAATTTCTACACAAAAATATTATTCGTTTTTACCGGTAAGTGATTACCGGGTCGTTTTCCTAAAGATTTATGAAATTGAGACCACGTTTGTTATTTGGACAATGATTTGAATTGGATCGAAGATGATTTGATTTCTAAAATACTAAAAGTGAGTAAATAAAGGAACAATTAAACCTAACTTACGAGAAATCAATACGGGAAAGTAAATTTTAACTAAAAACGCAAATCGGGAATCCTAAACGGGACCTAAAAACCCTAAATTTTCAAAAATTAACCTAAAATGATTTTTTTTACTTTTATCTAACCCTAATTGACTAAAAAGTAAGATTAAAGGAAACTAGAACAAAAACGGAGGTGTTTTAAGCTAATAATGTGAAGAAAACAAGAACGGGATTCAATCCCGTTCTTTAGAAAACAAGATTTTGCAATTTTAACCCTACGGAAGCAAAACTAATTTTCCTAGAAACGAATAAAAAAAAGAAAAATTTTCTAAAAAGAATTATATTTTTTGACTTTTTTTAATAATATTTTCTTGAATTAAAAATGATTTTAATTGAAATTAAATGTTAAAAATATTAACACTATTTATAAAAATTTCGAAAAATTATTTGAAAAGTAGCTTGAATAATGAGGGATCTAAGAAAAATAAGTTCGGAGATACAGCTTATCAAATAAGCTGTGAAATAAGCTAAAACAACTTATAATACTAAAAGAGCTAAGTTGTATATAAATAATAGATTTTGCAAAGAAATACTGGATGAGCTATTGTAGCATGATGGTTACTATGTGTGTGGAGTGGGACGTGTGTGTGTGAGGTAAGAGGACACAGGTTCGAATCCTGCCTTCGTCCTTTTTTTTTTTTGAAAAAGTTTTAATAACAAAGATGTAGAAAAAGCCTGAATAGAAAAAAAATTTAATAAAACCAACTATTATTGAAACTCACTAAATAAGCTGAAAAATTGCTAAAAAGATAGTAAACCACTTAAATATTTCTTTTTTGAAAAAGCTTCTTTAAAACTGCTTAAGTACTCAGAACTTGCTGAATTTTTGTTTTTGTGTGAAAAGACAAATAGCAAATTTTGAGCTTAAAGACAGATAAGCAAATGAACTTAATTTGAAAAAGCAAGTTAAGACAAAAGAATAAGTTAAAAGCTAAGAAATCAAATAAGCACTGATTGAAAACTGAAAAACAATCAGGCAAATAAACAGACTTATGGCTTATTTTAAAGCACTCAAATGGAAACTTAAGACAAAAAGCTTATTACTACCTTAAACCTTAACCTAAAATCTTCTTGAAAAAGCTTTTGGAAATCATTTTGAAACTTAATTGCTTAATGAAAAGGCTTCTTTAAAACTGCTTAAGTACTCAGAACTTGCTGAATTTTTGTTTTTGTTTGAAAAAAGACAAATAGCAACTTTTGAGCTTAAAGACAGATAAGCAAATGAACTTAATTTGAAAAAGCAAGTTGAGACAAATGATTAATGACCTAAGAGCTACTTATGTTATGAAAATCAAAACCTAAAAACTACAATTACCCTCTGAAAATTAAGCTGGAAAATGGTTGTTTGCTGTTTTCCCTATCTGATGCTTTTTGCACAAATATGACCAAAACTTTAATTTGAACAAGTGCAGGATAAGAACTTGGTTTTGACACTTTTAAAACTCTAGACTAAGAGAAAATAAAGCAATTTTATTACCTAGAAAAGTCTTAAACTAAAAATGCATTCCTAATTGATTTTATGCTAAGAGATTTAAACTACAGATTAAAAGCTTATAGAAAAACTTGATCTCAACAAACTTAATATCTTAAACCTAATCTTATAAACCTAGATTTAAGATTAAAAATCAATCTAAAGGACTAAAAGGCCAATAGCAGTACTAACTCTTGGTTAGTACTGCTATGCCAAACACCCTTTTAAAATGAAAATAACCCATAATCAGCTTATAAAATGGAGATTTAATGAATATTAATCAAATACCAGATTTTAGACAGCTTATAACAACCTTAATGAACATTACTCAAAAAGCAAATAAGCCAGAATCAATAAGCTATAATACTAAGCTAATTTTCTTTGGCTTTTTCTCTATTTTATGACAGATTAAGAAAACTAAAGATTTTAAACTACGAATCAAACACAACTAGCACATATCAATTATATTAAGCACAAATAAGCTATTTAAACAACAATAAGCAGAAAATAAGCATTATTAAACTACTTTGCAAGAATTTAAAGCTGCAAAAGGTAAAAGGAAACTTACTTGAGCTTCTACACTAAACAAGGCTTTTAAAAGCTCTTTTGAGCAACAACAGCTCTAGTTCTTATCACAAAGGATAAGCTAGTAAAGTCCAATAAGCTCTTCCAGGGTAAGCTTATCATCCAAAGCAACCAAATCCATATTAAGCATAAGGTAAACTAATTTTAAATGTTTAAGTAGATTAATGATCAAATTTACTTCTATCTTAGCTTATAGACTAAGATGAGGTAAGATGAACTTATAAGAGCTTATGTAACAATAGCAGCTTATCTAAACCATATTTTAATTATTAAGTAAAACAGATTAAAACTCAGTATGATAAGTGAACTTAAACTTTTATTAATCAAAACAGATTACAAAGCTTTTAAATGAAAATTACAAGTATTTAAATGACATTAAGCTGAAAATTACAAGATCCTTTGTTGTGTATTTATATTTATATTTACTTATTGATACATAAAAAGAGGGGTTGGTTTGCGCTGGTCAGTTGCTGAGTGAAGTTTCTAGGCCCTCAAGTCTGTTAGACGCTCCCCTTCAAGCTTTGATCTCATCCTTTCCTTTAATGCTAATCATTAGATCCATTTTTTTCAACCGTTAGATTGATTTGATGAGCACATGGATTGCCAACGTGGCATTCCGTGTGTCAGACCCCTTTGTGCTTCTTTTGCACTAGATTTAGTGTAAGAATCCTTGTCCTTGTGTGTTTCTTTCATATATCCGCGTGTCCTTTCTTGTGCACTTGGACCAATAAGGAGCTTTTGTGATGTCTAACTCTGTCAGCTCGTCACTTGGTGCTTGAATTGTTGAGCTACGTCCTCAATTAAAATTAACCCCTTGTTTTTGAGTAGGGTAAATGATGAAAACGATGATGAATAGTAAAAAGCTACTACTCGCATTTTTTTATTTTTAAACGTTAGTTGGGGGTGTTTGACTCGGGGGTTTGGGTCGTTGACCTGGGTTGGGTTTTATTAAAATGATATTGGGCCGTGGGTGTTTGTTTGGGTTATTATAGAAAGATAACGACTGTTATCTCTTTATATTTAAAGAGATAACGGTTGTTAGGGCTTTAGGGGCTTTTTTATGTAAAATGGTTATACTTAAGGGACTGTTTTGGTAAGTTTTGGGGTTTTGTTTTCTTATGGTTGACCAGTTGACCAAGTTTGACTTTGAGTTGACCATTGGTTGACTCGAGTTGACTATTTGACCTTTTAGCAATCAAATCCCCGGCTCTTGTACACTCTTCCGTTCCCGTGTCCGTGTTTGTCCGGTTTTGACTGTTTTCTTGATATGTTTGCAATATCCGTACCTACATAATCATAAAGACAAAATAAGCAATACACAAGTATTTTATGCATAATTTTATCTTTTTAGGGCCATTTTTGATATAATATAGATATGTGTTTTCACACATATCACTGCTATTCGCTGAATGATCAAGGAAAGTGTTGATGCCGCTATTGCTGCCGAGCGGGAAAGGCAAGCAAATGTTAGGAACGATGCTAGTGGATCTAGGCCAGCTATGGGTCGAGACACTGCCTGTTGTTCGTGAGTGAACTTTTGTTGGGTTTATGAAGTGTAATCCTGCTGCCTTTCGTGGAGTTGAAGGAGCTGTCGAATTGAGAAGGTGGTTCAAGAAAACTAAGAGCGTTTTCGAGATCAGTGAATGTGTAGAGGGTAAGAAGGTAAAGTTTGCTGCTGCTACATTGGAAGGACCAGCTTTAACTTGGTGGAAAACTAAAGTTGCAACTATGGGTTTGGATACTGTGAACCAAATGCCTTGGACTGAGATGAAGCAACTGATGACTGCTGAGTTTTGCCTGATAGAAGAGATACAACGTATGGAGCACGAGTTGTAGAACTTAAAGATTAAGGAGTATGACATTGTTGCTTATACTCAGAGGTTTAATGAGCTTGCATTGATGTGTCCGAGAATGGTAGAGCCTAAAAGAGTGAAGGTTGGTGCTTAAATTCGAGGTTTAACGGATAACATCAAGGGTGAAGTGACATCGTTTAAGCCTGCTGATTTGAACGAAGCTGTACGTGTGGGTCATAAGTTGATGGAGTAGAAGTCGCAAGCTAGGAATGAAAGAATTTTGGAAGGTAAGAAGCGAAAGTAGGAAAACCTTCAAGGTGGAAATAGTAGTGGTAAGGGTAATCAAAAGGATAACTCTCATCATACTTTGCAGAATAACCAAAAGCAAGGAAATGCGCGAGCCATGATTACCGCTCCTACTGATGGAAAGCTTCCTTTGTGTGAACGTTGTTTTACTCGCCATGTTGGTCAGTGTACGATTAAATGTCACAAGTATGGAAAGATTGGACACAAGGCAAGGTATTATAGGGAGAAGAGTGTTGCTACGGGTGCTAACACTGAGCCTATTTAGACTTGTTATGATTATGGTGAGCAAGGTCATACTAGGAACCGATGTTCAAAGAAGGTGAAGCAAGAAGAAGTTGGAGAAGTTCGTGGTCGAGCTTATGCTATTAAAGACGCTGAGTCAAAGGGTCCAAACGTGGTTACTGGTACGTTTCTGCTAAATAACCGCTATGCTTCTATTTTATTTGATTCGAGTTCCGATAGGAGTTTTGTGAACACTAGATTTAGTTCATTGCTCGATATTAAACCGATTAAAATAAAGGATAGTTATGAAGTAGAGTTAGCTGACGGAAGGGTAGTTAGTACGAACACTATTTTGAAAGGTTGCACTTTGAGTTTAGTGAACCATATTTTCAAAATCGATCTTATGCCGATTGAGCTTGGTACGTTTGACGTCATCATCGGTATGGATTGGCTTGTCAAGCACGATGTCGTTATCGTCTGTGGCGAGAAAGTTGTTCGTATACCATATGGGAATAAGACGTTAATAGTTTAAGGTGACAAAGGTGGATCTCGACTGAAGGTTATTTCATGTATCAAGGCCCGTAAGTATGTCGAGCGAGGTTGTCATTTGTTTTTGGCACACGTTACGAAGAAGAAGTCAAAGGAGAAATGAATGGAAGATGTGCCTGTAAATCGTGACTTTCCTGAGGTATTTCCTGAGGAGCTGCCAGGACTACCACCACCGAGGCAAGTAGAGTTTCAAATTGATCTAGTGTCGGGGGCCACACCTGTTGCGCGTGCACCGTATAGATTAGCACCGTATGAGATGAAAGAGTTGTCGGTGCAATTGCAAGAGCTGTTGGAGAAAGGATTTATTCATCCGAGTTCATCACCGTGGGGAGCACATGTGTTGTTTGTGAAAAAGAAAGACGGATCTTTCAGGATGTGTATAGATTATCGCGAGTTGAATAAGTTAACTATCAAGAATCGTTATCCTCTTCTGAGAATTGATGATTTATTTGATCAGTTGCAAGGTTTTAGCGTATATTCTAAGATCGATTTGCGATTAGGATATCACTAGTTACGCATTAAAGAGGAAGACATTCTGATTACTACATTTAGAACTCGGTATGGTCATTTTGAGTTCTAAGTGATGCCGTTGGATTGACTAATGCGCCTGCTGTGTTTATGGACTTGATGAATCGAGTATGCAAGCCATATCTTGATAAGTTCGTTATAGTGTTCATCGATGATATTTTGGTTTATTCCAAGGACAAAGAAGAGCATGGAAAGCATTTGAAGATTATTTTAGAGCTGCTGAAGAAAGAGAGATTGTACGCCAAGTTTTCAAAATGTGATTTCTGGCTAGATTCAGTACAATTTCTGGATCATGTGATTGATCATAGTGGTGTTCATGTTAATCCTGCCAAGATCGAAGCCAGTAAGAGTTAGGCTGCACCGACGACGCCAATGGAGGTGAGGTAATTTCTTAGATTGGTTGGGTATTATCGGAGGTTTATTGAAGGATTTTCTTTTATTTCTAAGCTAGATCCATGTTGATGCAAAAAGAGAAAGTGATAGCGTATGCTTCTAAACAATTGAAGGTCCATGAAGAGAATTACACTATTCATGATTTGGACGTAGGAGCCGTTGTTTTCGCTCTTAGATTATGGAGACATTATTTGTATGGGATGAAGTGTGTGGTTTTCACCGATCACAAGAGCCTACGATATATCCTGAATCAGAAAGAGTTGAACTTGAGACAACGAAGGTAGATTGAGTAATTGAGTGATTATGATTGTGAAATTCGGTATCATCCTGGAAAAGCAAATATGGTGGCTGGCGCCTTAAGTTAAAAAGGAAGGGATAGGCCATTGCGTGTTCGAGCTTTGATGATGATTGTTCACATTGATTTACCAAAGCAGATTCGTAAAGCTCAGGGAGAAGCCATAAAAAGAAAGAATGTAAAAGCAGAAAATTTGGGGAGATTGATTAAGCCAATATTTGAATGTCGCCCTGATGGAACACGTTGTTTTGGGAATCGTGTTTGGTTGCCGCGATTCGGTGGATTGAGAGAATTGGTTATGCATGAGTCGCATAAGTCCAAGTATTTTATCCATCCGGGATCGGATAAGATGTATTAAGATTTGAAGTTGTTGTATTGGTGGCGGAAAATGAAAGCTGATATCGCTACGTATGTTAGTAAGTGTTTGACTTGTGCGAAAGTTAAGGCCGAGCATCAGAAACCGTATGGGTTGCTGCAACAACCTAAGATTCCTGTTTGGAAGTGGGAAAGAATTATGATGGATTTTGTGAGCTGACTGCCGAGAACGCCGAGTGGGTATGATACGATTTGGGTTATTATCGACCGACTGACCAAATCAGCTCATTTCCTGCCTATGAAGAAAACGGATAGTATGGAGAAACTCACGCGACTGTATTTGAAGGAAATAATATGTAGGCATGGTGTACCTGTTTCGATCATTTCGGATCGAGATAGCCATTTTACGACAAATTTCTAGAGATCGCTTCCGAAGGCGTTAGGGACAAAATTTGGATATGAGTACTGCTTACCGCCCTCAAACAGATGGTCAAAGTGGACAATACAAACGCTGAAAGATATGTTGCGTGCCTGTGTGATTGAATTTGGAAATAGTTAGGATCGCCATTTGCCATTGGTCGAGTTCTCATATAACAATAGTTATCACATAAGTATTAAGGCTGCACCATACGAAGCTTTGTACGGAAAAAAGTGTAGATCGCCTATATGTTAGAGTGAGATTGGGGATAGCCAACTCACCGGTCCAGAGTTGATCCGTGATACGACTGAGAAGATAGTCCAGATTAAGAATTGTTTTTTAGCTGCTCGTAGTCGTGGTATGCGTTTAATTACACATACCTTTATCCATTAAAACCGAACTTAAATGACCAAAAACGTACCAAAAATACTTTGTATTTGTATGTTTGCATTCATATTGTGCAGGAAACGGATATCCGACAAAAGGACAAAAAATAAGCCAAAAACGACAAAACCAAGCACGGAATGGAAAAGCATGGAAAAGACAAAGTCAAATCGAAGCCAAAAAGTCAAAGTCAACCCGGAAAAGTCAACAGTCAAATTCCCTATTGGGCCGGATATTGGGCCGGATAAGCCCATTAGTGTAAATGAAGACTTAAGGCCCATTTAATTTACATAAGCCCAAATTCCCTATAAAGTCC
>BQNB010045436.1:0-37120 GCA_026074375.1 Tanacetum coccineum
GGGGTTGAATGAGGTTTGAGGTCAGGGGTTTGAGCTTAGGTTCACCCTTGACTTCCCTTGTTCCCCCTTTTGCTTTTTTTGAAAATTTTTTTACAAACTTATAAAATACTTAAAAATAAGCAACTTTAAAACTTGGACTTATTTTTGAAAAGCAATATTAAGCCTAGAAATAAGCCAAAAAGATGGCAGATTGGCTTCTTTAAACTAAGTTAATGAATTGCTTAACTTTTTAGCATTTTATGCACAATTAAGCTAACAAGATAATAAACTAAGCTTAAACACACATTAAACTATACCTAATTAGCATGCATGAACAAGAATAAGCCAGGAAAATAAGCTAATAAGCACAGATACGCCAAATAAGCCAAATGGCTAAAACTGCAGGCCAACACCCAAAAGGGCACACCTTTGGGCTTAAAAATAAGCCACAAGATGGAACCTTATGGCTTAAGGGCTTATATGCCCTTAAAGCTTATCCTATAAGCTACTTAAATCACCAAAGGGATTTGAGTTTGAAACTCAAATAAGCCATGAAAAGGGCTTATGAAAGTAGTTGTTCACAAAGATTGGCCATTTTTTGGTTTTTCTTAAAGAAAAAGGGACAAAGAGCAGCCCTATGAATAAGCTAGAAAATAAGCTTGAAATTGAAAATTAAGCTAAAACAGATGTAGACTAGCTCCCAATGAGCTTATGCTCAAATTTTCAAAGTCTAAAACCAATTTTAAGTCACTGAAAAATGAAAAGGAAAAAGCTCTTTCAAACTTGAAAAATACTTGACCAATATTTGACAGATTTGGTCAAAGACAAAGGGAAACCAAAAAGAACTTTAGCCTACTGCATTAGACTCTTAAAAACAATATTAACACAACACTTAAGACAGGCTTCAAAAGCCTTAACCAAATAAGCACTTCACAACTGTTTTGGACCAACAGTTTTGAGGTGCTTTTAGACAACACTTAGAAAACAAGATTTAAACCTTAAAACTAAAAAAAACAGATTGAACATCACTTAAAAATGCTTGTATAAGTTGGCCAAAAGACCCAAATGGTTTTATAACCAATTTGACCCATTTTAGGTCCCTAACCCAAACACCCCTTTAAGTTATAAAAACGAATTTTAAGGTTTATAACTTGATTTTTAATGAACAAACCCTTAAGACCAGATGTTACACAGCTTATTTAGACTCTAATGAACAAATTTTAATAACTAAATAATCCAGAATTAAGATAAAACATATTGTGCAAATTTCTAAGCTATTATGACAGATTTTTAAGAAAAACTTGCACAAATGATTTTTAGACTACAACTTAAGCATTTAAAGCATTAAATAACATAACTAAGCTAGAATAAGCAATAAATAAGCACAAATAAGCAGTTGAATAGTAAATAAGCTAAAAATTAAAAATGAAGACTTACAAAAGCCCTTGCTTAAACAGGGCTATTCAAGCTTTTACAAGTTAATCTACAAGCTCTAGCTTGTCAAAGACAAGCTAGAAGTGTCCATAAGCCCATCCAAAACTGGCTTATCATCCATAAGCTGTGGTATTTTGAGTGTGGAATTTTTTGTGACTTTTCTTAAGTTCTTAGTATTTGAGTTAAAACAGATGACTTATAGGTTTTTATAAGAGCTTAAAACATATAATGAAAAGCTTTTAACTAAGGAAAAACAAGGATTCAAGAATTGACTTAAAAACTTCAACTTTGCATTAAGACGAAATTAATGTTACAAGACTTAGAAAAGTAAAATTGCATTAAGATAAAAATAAGCTGTAATTTTAACTAAGAACCCCATCCCTTTGATAGCTTACAATAAGTCCTATTTATGAAATCATCTTTTGTAGAACCCTCAGAACTGGTTTCTTAATTTTTGCAGCATGGCTCCACGATAGCTGCAAATCATCATCACTACTAATCCTCAACCAATACTCCATAGCATTAAAGTTGTCATCACTACGCAAACCTCCAATGAAATATGACTCAAATCCTTCTGAAATAACGTCCTCATTTTCGTATAATCCCAAATGCTTGGCGAATTATACCAAAGTCAAAGAATGATCCTTTCTAGCTAGCCTAAACTTGATCAACCTGGTAGACCATAGCTCTTCTTTAGGTACATCCTTATTAAACTCAAAAGTAGAATAAAACTCACGACATAGCTCGATAAAAATTGGCTCATTTATGTCAAACGTACGCCTCTAAGCTTCAGAAGTGAACATCTCCTCATCATCTCCCATTTCAATCACCTTAATCTCCAATATCTCTTCAATTTCTTCTCCACAGCCCATTTCGTTCAACAATCTCCAATCGACAATACTAGGTGCTTAGACTTGTTTGTGAAGCAAGGAGTTCAGTTTTGTGTTTTATTTGGATTTGGTTGCCTTATTACATCCTTCCCACAACAAGAATGGATGATAAACTTGAGTCATCAATGCTTCTTCCATTGTTTCATGTTCACGGGTGCGTTTGGATCGGGATGATTCGACTTCATCATCGAAGTTTCCCCTTGTCTACACATAAAAAATAATCAACAAACAAATTCTTTGTTATGTTAGATTAGTATTGTAGGCAATGGACAAGCCTAAACGTGGTTACTGAACCTTATGTTTGAATTTTTGTAGAAAAGTGTGTCGTACTTAGTGAAAAGTGCGACGTAATTTCCTGGGTAAAAGTGAAATTGGGACGGTTTTCCTTAGAAAACCGACGTACTTTTTGGGTTTTATAAAATTTTCCTTCGATTATTTTCCAGGTTTAAACAATAATTATTTTTATTTTTTATTTTTTTTGAAACAGTCATTTTTCCCCGATCTTCCAAATCATAACCCTAATTGGTTCATTCTTCATAAGAACTAATAATAGCATTACTCTAATCATTCTATAGCAATATCAAGTAACTCTTCTTCTATATTTTTGCAAAACAAGGATCTAATTATACAAACCCTAGATTAAATAAAACGAATTTAAACATAAACATAAACATTATCAATCTAATATAAAGATTAACATACTCTTGGCATTGTGCTAGTTTTCATGAATTAGATTTTGAAGATTTTCAGTTTTATAAAAAGGTCGACGGTTTTTTTAGAGAGGTTTGTGGTTAGTGTGTTTTGAGTAACTGAAAAGATTTATATATTTTTACGGCCAAAAGTGCGGCGTACTTTCCTGTTTTTTTCCTTAATAAGTTTTTTTATTTATTTTATAAAACATAATAATATTCATAATATTTGGACTAATGTCCTTTACATCAAAGATCAATGCTACATGGATTTATAACATCTCGACGTGTTTTATTTTTGACTCAACATAGAAAATTAAAAAGACACACTGGGAGGTGTACGAGACACGCTTCCTTTATTTCCTTATAATCTCATTTTTAGAACCACTCAGATGACATAATGTCACTGAGTTTGCAGGGCTTTGATAACTCTCTTTCAGTGGTTTTTGTCTGGAAACCATTATTGTACTCATTCCCTTCTGGATCTACAATACTACATTTAAAATGCCACGTTCCATCCTCTTCAACTTTTCTGTATGAACTTTTAGCATATTTTGTCATCCAATCGTTATTTTGTAATGGTACTGGAAGTGAACCGAGAAAAGCTACTATTTTCTTCCATATGCAAATTTTTCTAAATGGGTTTAGTGTATCTAGTGGGTTGCTTACAGAGCTATCATTTTCTAGGTAATCTGGCCCGTAGATAGGCTTCCCATCTTTATCTCTACTTTCAAATATTGCTTTTTCACTATCACTGTTCTCTTCTTCAGTTTTAGCCTTTATTGTAGCTATGGGAAATTGTTGATGACAAATGCCGTCGAAAGTAGACGTAGCTCCTTTAATTGTATTTATAATTCCTCCACGGGTGTAAAGAAACCTTCTCCTCATAACTATTGGTACATCCTTGTCTACACGAATAATTAGGACTAAGAACCTTTCCAGAATCGTGGTTACGCCAACTTGACATAAAACATCCCTAAGGATTCCCATTGGTACAGCTCTTGAGTGGTCCAATGATGTATGTTTTGCAAGCTTTAAATTTATAATACTAGAAATACTGATTTTTACTAAAAACACAACACTCGGACAAGTATACCCTATCGAGTGTAATATAGTATTAGGTAAGTCCAGGTCGTTCCACGAGAATTGAAGTTTTCACAGTTTATATTTAAGGTTCTAAGGCTAAAATGATTGTCACGTATCAAATTAACCAAATCGTGCATATATCGGATAAAAGGATGATTCAAGCAAATGATTAAAGTATGTTTGTTTATGCAATGATCACTATAACAATGAAGTGTTTAGGATAGTGTTTACAAGTTTAGAGAATAAAGATTTCACAAGTTATAAATCCTTTCGACTTTTAAATATAACAAGTGATGATATCGATTAATAACAACAAATCCTTTCGGCCTTTATAAGTTATTATAACCAATATATTAAGTGGAATGATTAAACACATATATAAAAGAACCCTTTTGGCCTATATTCTTGTATAAAATATGTTTTACCAATTCAATAAACACATATCCAAACGCTCCATATCCAAGATCACATATAGCCCAAACAAACACAAGATGACTAATCCATGATCAAAGAAGTAACAAAACACATAACATTCATCATGAATTCAGTAAAGATCATATTTAAAAGATAGATAAGATTTATACCAACTTCAAGAGCAAGTGTTTGATGATTTCACAAGTTTTCCCAACAAAAACTTTATTATATTCAAAGTAAACCCAGAAACTATGAACAATTCTGTCACAATCGCTTATAGATTCGAATTACACTTCAATGCTACTTCCTTAGATGGATTAAAATCTAGAAATTAATGCTGGAGAGTGGTGGTAATTGATGGTGGTGATGGTGGTTTGAAGGGGTGTTTGAACGGATACATCTTTTGAAATCTTCGAGATCATTTTTCACATCATTGTTTAATTCTGTGAGCGATTTCTCGGGATCATTAGGAACATGAAGGGATTGGTGAGAAAACGAATTATGAGAATTTCGGTTTTGATAATCTTCAGATCGGATGTAATTTGCTTCATGACGTTCACACATCGGCCTGTCATCGTTCATGTTGTTTTTAGAAGCTCGCGTGGCCGCCAGAATCGCGTCAAACGGAGTTCGTATGACCGAGTTATGACCAAAACAGTGAACAGGTGTCGGAAAAGATCTTTCACGACACATTCCAAGAACCTACTATAGCAAATATACGCAATTCTATACCAAAAGTTCTTATAATTAACCAATTTATATATATATATATATATATATATATATATATATATATATATATATATATATATATATATATATATAATCATTGATAACGCATATAAAAACATGTATAATTTGAGCGTTATCAAATCCCCCCACACTTAAAACTTTGCTTGCCCTCAAGCAAATCTAAGAAAAGAAATTTTATAAACAAGGTCCTAGGTGACAAGACAAGGATTTTTTTTATATATATATTTTTAAATTTTGATATTTTTTTATTTTTAATTTAAAAAAAATTATTGGGTGTGAAATTTTCAAAAATATTTTTGGTTTTTGTAACAAATAAGTGCAAAAGGCGCAAGCACCCCCCCCCCCCACACTTAAGGGTTTGCTTGCCCTCAAGCAAAATAAGGAAAATAATAAGCTTTACAAAACAAACATAGAATTATGAAAAATATTTTTGGATTTTTAATATGTGAAAACAGAGATGTTTGACAATACCCAATGATCTTCAAGCTGTATAACATGACTAAGCACCTCACGAAGAAGGAAAGTATAATTCACTCAAACACTCGTATGTGATGTAATACAGGGTAAAAGGAAATCACACTCAATTGCTCAGACATGATTCATTTCATACCATAGGCTTGTACAAGAAACAAAACTGCACCGACATGGCGTAAGCACAAGGTATCAATATCAAAAGATGACTTTTATTCGGGTTATAATGTACAGGCTAAGGGTTAATAAGGGTGTGGATAAGGCATGAGAAATATATACTGGAAATGGTTTTATAATATACATGGTGACAAGTCCAAGAAACCCATGTTGCTAGTTACGACAATCCACAAACCCGCAAGGTTATCGAACATTCAATCTCTCTCGATTATAATCAAACCGACACAAATGTAATATAGCAATACGTCGCAAGCAACCAACATCTCAACTATTATTCATACTTTTCTTTTTCTTTTTTTTCTTTTTTTTCTATTTTTATAACTTTTTTTTCATTTCAATCAATCCTTCACACAACTAATAATTCCCCCATACTTGAGATAAGAATACACCACAAAAAATATGAAAATGAAGCAGGCCTTCTTCATCTTCATTGAAATGGCGCAACACTCATAGCAAAGCGCGAGCAAACCATAAGAAAAAATCAACCAATCATACCGAGCAACTTGCAACCAACCATAGGGATTTTCAACAAAGGGTAAGGCTAGGCTAAAGGTTATTTTTTTAGCGGATATGAAAAAATGAATAGAATGCTCACGGGTTAACTAGGGTATCTAGCACTAAAGATAAGTGCTAACATAAGGATTTTATTGGGTGGATTAGCTCCATCAGTATAATTAGCTGAAAGAATAAATAATATGAAATGGAATGGCCATTTGGTTTAAATCCTAAGTTGCATCTTTATCACTTAAAAATACCTATATCACGCGAACGTGATCTCACTGCGGTCTCGTAATGATTTAACAAGCATAAGTTCTAGAATCAATAAATCATCAGCATACTCATAAACAAAAGGAATTAAGCATAAAATACATAATCTATAATAATAGGCTCAAAATCCTCACATATTTACTGGAATGGTTATAAATGCGCAAGTAATGTCATCGATCCCGAGTCGGATCTGCTTTATCAATCGGGACACATCTCTGATTTCAAAACTTTATTTTATTTACTAAGTTTTTATTCTAATATATTAACCTAAGTGGCAAAAAAAATAAAAAACAAGAATAGATTTTTAGATTACCGAGGGCGAACAAAAGTTACAAATTAATAATGAGTCTGATTTTTCAATTCATTTTTCCCCCACACTTAAGTTGAGCATTATGCGTAATTAGAAAATAACTTAAAAGTGGGACAAACGGGAAAAATAAATATAAGAGAAACGAGACTTTCCGGGGCTCATAAGTGCTCGGTTGAATTCTGAAAGATACGACGCGAAACAGAACGCCGTCATGTGTATTCTACCACATATAATATAATAATCCAAATATATCGGCTCCCAAATGTAATAGTACCATTGATCCAAGCTCCACTTATTTCGTAGGCAACACGGTTGCATTTAGCGTATGCAACAAGCCTATTTTTTTACATATTTTTATTTATAGGCTTATTATTATTACTATTATTACTATTGTTACACTTAACTTGATTTTAGATTCCTTCATGATACGGTTCAAGTGGGAATGATCCACTTTTAAAGCTTGAGGGTATGGCATTTTTGGTATGTACTCACAGAATGGATATTCTTTTGTTTCGACAACATGATAGCCTTTTTTTGATGTTATAGATGGTCGATATTTTTTGGTTTTATTGTTCACGATCATAGGAGGTGGTGGATCTTTTTGAAATTTTGGAGTGTCATCGGACTTTCCACTCCCGGTGAATACGGCATTCACTTGCTCGGTTTGAGCTTGAGGAGGAGGTGGGTCAGCCCTATCGGTTTGTTTTGAGATACATTTTAAGACTTCGACCACTCGTCTAATTTTCTTTTCACGTTTTTAATTTTAGTTTGGAAATTATTTTCGTTTTGCTTCATCTTTATAATCATATCGTTAACATTCTTCTTGACATGCATATTTGCAACTCTTTGACCATCCAAGAATTTGGTTATTGTTTTTTCGAGATCAGTTTTAGATTGATCGTCTCTTTAATAAAGTCTTTATGAATGAAACAGTTCTCATGATACGTAACACAACTTTTGAAATCTTCGAGATCATTTTTCACATCATTGTTTAAATCTGGAGCGATTCTCAAATCAATTAGAATCAATGAAGGGCATGGTAGAATACGGATCATGAGAATCTCAGTTTTTAATAACCTTTCAAATTGGATGAAAATTGTGCATCAGACGTCACACATCGGAGTTCATCGGTCATGCGTTTTTAGGAGCGTTTCCATCTCTAAGCTCATTATATTTGATTTACAGCTAATCTTGTAAAAACTTCTTTAAGCTTATAAATTGAAAGTCAATTTTTATAGTTAAAGTTTCCAACTTTTCCATTAATCGAGAATTATCATTATTACTATTACTTCCATTGGCGAAAACAACATATTTTTAGTGGGTTTCATTTGGAGTTTGTTGGACCAATCAAGTTCGAAAAGGACTTTGTCATCAAGAAATTGAAAAGCTTGATTCGCACTTTTGTAGAGGAAGATTCCTCCAGCAGTTACGTCCAAGATTGCTTGAGTGGATTCGTCTAGACCGTGATAGAATATTTGAATAATAGCTCCTTCTGTCAGACCGTGCCCATGGCATTTTTGAAGCATGTTCTTCGGTCGTAACCAAGCGTCGGTTAGAATTTCACATATGAGTTGAGAGAAACTTTTAATTTCAAGTAAAAGACGGTTAAATAACAAAGGAGGAAAGAATCTGTTTATAAAAACTCTTCTCATTTGATCCTATGATGTTATAGATTCTTCATTTAGTTGGTTGAACCAGGCTTTAGCTTTATCGCACAAGAATAAGGGAAATATTAAAAGCTTGGCAGCTTCACTTTAAGTTTCACCAATTCTGAAATGTCACAAGATTTTGCTGCAGAAATTCACGGATGTGGTCTTGCCAGATCGGTCGGTAGATAACCATCGGAGGTTTAATTTTCCCAAATCATTTTTAAGTGGTACTGTTGATAACAAAGTTGTCATCAACATTGGGTTGAACAATAGCAGAATTAGGAGTTGGTGCTACAGTCTTAGCATTTTTCCACATAGGTTGATCATCAGGATCGAGTATTATTATTTTTTTGAAGCCAGCTGAAATTTGGTTGGGTTTGACATATCTTCAGGTATTTTTTATGATGACAAATTCATTAATGATTGGATTGGTTCGTGAAAGATTGTGTTGATTCATCTGAATGGATTCTTTTTGGATAATTTACAGTACAAGACCTTTGTATTAAATTTTATATTTAATTTATATAGTAGACTTATAGTTGTTTTCGAAGAGAGGGTGAGGGATTCTTACTTTCATTACGTTTAGCATTTTGCAATAAGACTTTTGTTATTATATAATTAAGGCTAATCGAGGAGAATTAATATTCAAAAAAAATAAATTATTTCATTATAAATTTTATATTTTTTATAGTTTTATATATTATTAGATATTATTTTGCTTTTATATATATTATATATATATATATATTTATATTTATTTATTATATATATATATATTATATATATAGAAAAGAAAGATGAATAGATAAATTTTTTTGATAGATTGAGTGCGGCGTTTAAAAAAATTTAGATAGATAGAGTGCGGCGTACTTTAGAAAAAATACGCCGGCTTTTCTAGAAAATTTGTGTTTTTCTTTTTTGGTTTTTGATTTTGAAACAAATTTGCTAGTGGAAATCTGCAGAAAGTGCGGCGTACTTGGTCAAAGTATGGCGTACTTTTTGGGTTTACAGGAAAACCGGCGCACAAATAACAAGTGCGGCGTACTTCCTGAAGAAAAAACAATTTTTGGTTCAGTATGCCAGAAAACTGTACAGCGAGTTTGCAAATTTGTATTGCAAAATAGTTTATAACTTGATAAGAAATAAAATAGCACCAAAATCAAACAAACAAACTGATAACAACTTAAACAATTCCCCGGCAACGACGCCAAAAACTTGATGTGTGTTTTGCAAGCTTTAAATTTATAATACTAGAAATACCGATTTTTACTAAAAACACAACACTCGGAAAATATACCCTATCGAGTGTAATATATTATTATTTAAGTTCAGGTCGTTTCATGGGAATTAAAGTTTTCACAGTTTATATTTAAGGTGCTAAGGCTAAAATGATTGTCATGTATCAAATTAACCAAATCGTGCATATATCGGATAAAAGGATGATTCAAGAAAATGATTAAAGTATGTTTGTTTAGGCAATGATCACTATGACAATGAAGTGTTTAGGATATTATTTACAAGTTTAGAGAATAAAGATTTCACAAGTTACAAATCCCTTCGAACTTTAAATATAACGAGTGATTATATCGATTAATAACAATAAATCCTTTCGGCCTTTATAAGTTATTATAACCAATATATTGAGCGGAATGATTAAACACATATATAAAAGAACCCTTTCGGCCTATATTCTTGTATAAAATAAGTTTTACCAATTCAATAAACACATATCCAAACGCTCCATATTCAATATCACATATTGCCCAAACAAACACAAGATGACTACTCCATGATCAAAGAAGTAAAAAAACACATAACATTCATCATGAATTCAGTAAAGATCATATTCAAAATATAAACAAGATTTATACCAACTTCAAGAACAAATGTTTGATGATTTCACAAGTTTTTCCAACGAAAACATTATTATATTCAAAGTAAACCCGGAAACTATAAACAATTATGTCACAATCACTGATAGATTCGAATTAAACTTCAATGCTACTTCCTTGGATGGATTAAAATCTGGAAATTGATGGTAGAGAGTGGTGGTATTCGATGGTGGTGATGGTGGTTTGAAGGGGTGTTTGAATCCTTGGTTTGTCAAGCCAAGATCACCAAAAATCCCTATTTTAAGTGTTCTAAACGAACTAGAATGATTTGTGTGAGAGTGTGTGAAATGAGAGAGCCAAGGAGGGTATTTATAGGCTGTTCAGGGGCCAAAAACCGCCGCATAAACTTATTTGTGCGTCGCACTTCGGGTGTTAATGTTGTCTTTATTTAATTGCCTTTAATTCTTCCACCGCCTCAAACTTACGCCGCTGTACTTTGGGTAAAACCGCCGCACTTTGGTCAATTTCAGTACTTGGCCTATTTCAATGTTGTTTATAATTGATTTCTCTTCGCGTGGCCACTTGAACCAACTAAAACGGAGTTCGTATGACCGAGTTATGGCCATAACAGTGAACAGGTGTCGGGAAGCATTCAACTTGAGTTTTTTCTTCGTTTAAGCTTCATTTCTTTGTGTATTCTTTTGTTTTCTTCCACGATACGTACCTAGAACATATAATAGTAAATATACTTGATTAAGTACCGAAATTTCACAAGAAATGATCAAATATATATAAATAACGCCGCCGAAAACATATATAATTAAGGCGTTATCATCCAACATTCGGATTTTATCTGCTATAGCTTCGACTTCACCTGCCCCTATTTGCATGTAAATGCCGTAAGGTAAGACATTAATGTTCGATCTAGTATCAACTAATGCGTGTGTATCATACTTTCCTTCAACACGTATAGGAATAACAAAAACTCCTGGATTGTTCTTCTCTCTGAGTGTTTTATAATTTCTTATAACTTCTTTTGTAGCTTCTTCTTCCCCTTCTTCTATTTCCTCATCCAGATTGAGTTTGTCTAGTAAAATGTTGTCAAGCAATTTCTTGTGCTGGTCACTATTCTTATGCATCTCAATTATTGGTCTTGATTCTTGTAACATCAATACTCTTTCATAAATGTCTCTTTTTACCTTATCATGAGCTGTCTCTTTAGTAAGCGGTTGTTTGGTACCTAATGATAGTCCTTCATCGCTACAAGTCATTTTATAATTTCCTTTTATTTTTCCTTTATTTTTAGAATTCTGATGCGTAATTTCTTTTAAATAAAACTACCTCAGGTTTTACATTTATAAAACCCTAACTATTAATTATTCCTACGCACTAAAGAGCAGTGTACCCTATCGTGTATAGTTTAGTGATTGGTAAGTACATGTGTCGACCTAAAAAATGGTTTGTGTCTCTAATTATCTAATTGATTTTATTATTCTACATAAGAAAGCAGGAAAGAAAACATGTTTGAGTATTTGAGATTATTGTCTAGTTTTTTGGTGGTAAGCCTAGCTTGTCGAAAAGGGAGTTGGTATAGAGGTGGACAACTAGAAAGGAAGAACGCAATTAATTACGATGATCTCCTGTGCAATGTTTACTTGCAGTCTAAATGCCACTTATCTTATGAGATACTTTTAATCCTAAACAGGTGGTCTCCTCATTAGCTTGCACTCTTAACAAAGTATTTAAATTAAGGGATCATCTTTATCGTCAAAGCTGAACCACCAATGAATATTGATCTTTCAATTGGAGAATTGAAAACGCCTGAGTAAGAGGGTCTTTTTACACTCAGATTCTCGCAACATTAACTTAATACAAATACAGGGCACAAGGTTCACTTAAATGCACTACATAAAATAATAAAGAAAGCGATAAATGACGGGATCATAAATTAATAATAAAAAGATAATTAAATAATTAAAAGCCAAAAATAAATAATAAAGCACAAATAATAACATAACAACAATAAATTAAACCGCATGATCTGCTCAATCAAAACAATAAGATAATTAAATTGACCATAATAAATTGAAGTATTATTACAAATTATGCATAATTAATGCTCTCGATCCCCTAGTCGAACGCCATGGAAAACCCCGAAGGGTTTGCCCTACACAATAGCTGCGTACTACACCTTTTCCTCTTTTCTTACTTTGCGGCTACACACACCGAATGGAATGTGTAAGATATATGATTCATGTGAACCATATATATACTAATTATAAAGTTAGGCTATGTACGAGTTTGACCCCTGGAGTTTAGGGTAGAAAGTGTATCTTAGTAATATTTTACACCAAATAAGTCCCTGTGACAGCTCATACTTTACGGCGTAACCCAATACTTGGTTACGTCGTAACACTTCTGACGCGGCTTTCCATCTTTATGTGATAATTTCGGTTACGTCATAATAAATAATCACGTTGCGCCGTAACCCTTAGTCGGCAACAATATAATTTCGATAATGAAATATTACGACGTAACTGTTTTGGATGTTACGCCGTAAAGCCTTGTCAGCACCGAATCTTCGTATTAATTAAGTGATCTTCCAAATCTTAGTAATAATTGGTCAATTACGGCGTAACTCATGTAGGATGTTACGCCGTAACTTCTTTGTCAGCGTACTTCCATATGTAATAACCGGTTACGGCGTAATCATGATATCAATTACGCCGTAACTCATGAATAATGCAGATTTTGATGTAAAAAGCCGTTTTTCCGCATCTTTTCCGCTCCATTGCCAAAATTACCTAAAATACATAATATAAGCTAATTGAGTATCAAAATGACATAAAGCAGTGCAATAAATGTGGGAATTTGATATGAAAAAGTATTAAATATTTGATGTTATCAAATTCTTTCCCATGTTACACACAAATAACGGTAATTCATCAATCTTAGGTATGTCCCCAAAATCGATATTTTCCAGTAGATCATCCCATTCATCTTTAGGATAGTCTGAACTGTCTAAGTTATCATGAAAAGGATCCGGATCAGGGTAGTCATAGCTCTTTTTCCTAAATCAACAATTCCTATTGAAGTTTTAAGAAATGACCTTCTAAGTACTATTCCTCATGATGAATCTCCTTTGTTAGGATTAACGATGAATTTCACATGATGAACATATCCCTTTATGATCACAAGTAGCTTTTTACTACAACCTTATCCCCTCTTTTATCTTTAAGTTTTAGAAATAGCTTAGCTGCTAAGTTGCTTGAGATTAGGTTTTTATAATTTCCTAAATTTATTTCTCCGTCTGGTATGTCATGCCCATTGACGAAGCAAGGTGCAATATACCTTTCACTTTTTCCTTCCGTTTTCATCTGATAATATATAAATTCTTTCGTCTCTATCATCTCCTTTCCTTTTGCGGTGTTGCATTGATATGGTGCATCCCAATCTCCCATGCTTTCAGTATCATCAATCAGTGATGATTGTTTATTGCTTCCTAGACCGAATTGTTCGATACTTGAGTTTCTATCCATAATGTTCTTAAGATAACAAAACATTGAAACAAACATTAGTGGGTTAGTTGACATAAAGAAAAAAGTTCTTTACACTCACATATTTCCAGAAAACAAACAGAGATTGGTGATTTGGTAAGGTGTTTCATACAAATGGTATAATAGTTCTATGAACTGATGAACAGAAAAGTGCGACGTACTTCATAATAAGTGCGTCGTACTTTCTGTATTTTTCCAAATTTTCTTTTCAAATTTATACAATCTTTGTAGCAACTTAATGAATTTAGGCAGAGCAATAGTTTAATATCACCTTTAAGCTTTACAGGACTGCTAGTAGCATAATCAATTTGTTTTTGGCTTTCATTGAAGTTTTGTTTTTTTAAGTTTTCGTAAAGTAACAAACATTGATTTAGTAAAGAAGATTTCCCTTTTTCTTTTTTGAAATTAGATGTTTTAAAAGGATGTTTTTGGTTTTGGTTTATAACGATCTCCATTAGTGAAAACTTCCCATGAAGTGCGACATACTTATTTAAAAGTGCGTCGTACTTCTTGTTCTTCTAGAAAAACTGGCGCACTTTATCCATGTGCGCCGTACTCTTTGCAAAAATTAAAATTTGTTTGGCCAGTTTGCCAGAAAACTGTACGATGGGGTATTAAATTTTAGGTTGCAAAACAGAAATCACTTAAAACATGAATAAATCAATCCCCGTCAACGGCGCCAAAAACATTTGATGTGTTTTGAAAGCTTTAAATTTATAAGACTGAAAATACCGATTAATTAAACGGAAACACAAGGATCAAAGTATAACCCACGTATGTAGTATAATCTTTAGGGTAAGACCAGGTCGTTCCACATGATTGGTGTTAATTTAAAAGGCTAAATAGTTTTGCAAAAAGATGTATCTTTTGATTTGTCACTTAATCAAAAGATAAAGGTATTTATACTTCAAGATATTTAAAAGTATGTTTGTTTGAGAAAGAAAGTTATGAGCAAGAACAGTTGGATAGAGATGAACACATGAATTAAAGTCCAAACACATAAGCAATGGTTAATCATTTAGGTGTTTAGCTACTTTATATAAGAAAAATTCATTTCGGCCTTTAATTCAAACTATATAAAATTATTTATAACGGATTCATGCTTGGGAATGATAAGATCAAACTCTCTTATTCAAGTTCGTTAGACATAAGAATAAGCATTAAACCTTTTATTACTTGGTTTGTAAATTACTTTATTAGCTAATTCTCACAAAGCTAATATCGATTCATGACTCGAAATCAATCTTCATATGGAGCCTTTCGACCTAATTCCATATTTTACAAAAGATCAAATAATCAACAAGGATCAAGTATTAAAACATTAAGTTTGATATTATTATCCCAAAATCATAAGGCATTCAACGTGTTCTTGCTACGACTCTCATGAATCTCAAACAAACATGAATGGACTACTCTATATTCATCAAGGTAACATTCATTTTCAACAATTTATTTCTAGAATTCATATAAATATAGAAGATAAACAAGTATTATACCGATTCCAATGCTAAAATGTATGATTTCATCAAAAACTTTCAACAACTAAACCCGGATTATATGAATCCACTCTGTCACAACGGATACAACTTGTTTATAACTTCCTTAGTTCTACTTTTTGATGATCAAAACCTGGAGTTGGATGAACAACAAGAGTGTTCAACCACAACTCCCTAAAAGAACCTTCCTATGTATTTTCTCTTCAATTAGAAGAGAGAATGATGATTGTGTTGCTTTCTTTTGTGATTGATATCTTTTGATCAAAAATTCATCCTCTATTTATAGTGAAGGATCCCTCATCAGCTGGTGTGAAATGGAAAGTGAAAATACATGCTATCAATGCTGAAATTTAATTTTTGAGTTACTGCAGCAGAAAGTGCATCGTACTTCCCTGAGAAGTACGTCGTACATCCCCTCATTCGAAAAGTACGTCGCACAATTGGAACGTGTGCGGCGCACTTCCTTCAAATCATTTAATTCTTCACTTTTCTTTATTGTTGGATCCTTCCTTAACGGTCGTTAGTCCTTAATGACGAATATTCTTTACGTTTTTAGTCCTTTTTGACATATTTAGTCTTGAAATAGTTAACACACAAATAATTGCATAATCAATTCATATTTAATGTATTTTTATAGATAATTTGTCTAATATTAGGAGATAATTTATGTATATTTGGAGTGTTATCACCACCACATTTATAGATGCATCCTTTCCCAGTTGTACTCAATATCTAGCTGATGTGTTGTAGTAAGGTGTGTGATTTTATGATTTTAAGTTTACTATTTATTTTATGCCGACTGTTGTCCCAATATATATGTATATATATATATATGTATATATATATATATATGTATATATATATATATATATATATCCAAACATAACAAATAAGCAAACCTAAATAAGCTTAATAGGTCGAAAATAAAAGGAAGAAAAGAAAGGAGGAAAATGAAACTTGGAATATTAGATTTAGAGAGAGAAAGTTACTTGATACTCCATTAACAGTTTGTGCCCAAGAGTCGCTTTCGCGTGTGCGTATGGCTAAGAATTCCTCACTATCTCCAATCGTGTATTTGATCACTTTGAATTTGTCCACTCTACATACTCCTTTGTCGGGCTGTTCATAATTTATTTTCTCAGAGTGGGATGCGTTACTTAGATCCATACAAGTGTCCTTATTATTCTCATTATGGTGGTTTTTATCATTTTTGTTATTAATATTCAGATAGGGTTTGGGGAATGAGTCGTTAGAGGGTTCCCGTATTCATGCTCCTCCCATTCTTCATCGCTTGAAACTTCATCATTCAATAGTCCTTCCTCATTTCCTATTTCTATCCAGGTGGTCTTGACTTTTTCCCTTTGTCAAGGGTAAAGAGTTTGGATTTGCTTGTTATATATATATATACTATTTTGCGAATCAGGTTGTCATCCTCATCGGTTTCTTCATTGTGATTAGAAAAATGGTGGAATTTCATAATGAACTTTTCGACCATGTTATCCCAAGTAGTGATTGAGCCTATACACTCCTTTGTAAACCATTCACTTACGGCTCCTACGAGTGAAACAGAGAAAACACTAAGTCTGAATCGGTCTTGAGTCAAACCATTGATTTTGATTGGCCCAATAATTTTGAGAAATTTATCGATGTGTTTGAACGCGTTTTTCCTAATATTCCTATTAAAAGCATAATCACGTATTTTCACCAAGAATGCTCCTTGTATCTCGACAATACATTTCTCGATCATCCTTCCTTCGTTATCCTTAGTGACGAAGTTCTTTCGGGTAGCGGTAATGTAGTCGGTTGGTTCCCCCATGGAGGTTTCTTTGTCAACGGTTTCCTGAAATTAAGCACAAATGATCAGTAGGATGTGCCCTTGGGGAAGGGAACACATAAAACAGGAAATCAATAACAAAAATTACGTTTGCTACTGTATCAGTTGACAGATACGCCATATTCAATTAGTCTGAATACGCCGTATAGGTCTGTTGAATGTCAGTACGCCGTATTGAGTTCTCAAAATACGCCGTATAGCTTAGAAAAACAGATACACCGTTTGGACTGTAGAATTCAATACGTTGTTCTGGGTAGAAGGTTTGATACGTCGTATCCAACTGGTGGATACGGCGTATCAGGTGATCAGTCAGAACAGAATACTATTTAAAAATAATTAAATGCGAGAATTTAAACAAACAATTTAAACACACAATGCGAATAAATACAAACATAATTATAAATAATTATATTACACTAAGTTAATTAATGGTTAGAAATACTAATACGAATAAGGTTTAATTAATTCACTCCCCGGCAACGGCGCCAAAAACCTGATGTGCTGTCGTGTAGGGTCAATTATTTGATTATCAAGTTTTAAATTTATATTTAGCCGACAAACATTAAAGACAACACTTTAAAACGAGCAGTGTACCCGTCTCAAGATGGAGTTTCGCGTAAGTAGGGTTCAAACACTAAGAGTGAAACATTAATCCATATATTCTATCATATTTTAGTAGTCTATTTACTGTAAACCTATGTTTATATACGTTGTCTAATGATATGGGGGTTTTAGCCTGAGAGACTGGCACAGGTTTGGTTGTGACAAATATCAATTCAATAAACAATAACACAAAAGAAGAAAATTAGAAGATAGAAAAGCGGTAGACAACCAAATGATAAGAAAACTGTATTACCATATTAAATCCAGTTCAATGTTGGTTTTGTTTGTTTCAGTGCAATGTTTTACATATCTCGAAACAGCATATCATTCTTAAATACGTAGCAGGACAACATCATAAGACCTGAGACACGATAATCCCTGTCACAATTAATCGCATACCCCATGAAGCATCCTTAGTTTAATTAAAATCTATCTTAATAATCAAAGCAATGTGAACATGTTAAAACCTAGCCTAAACAAGACTTTAACCCACTTATATGTTTGACGGTGTTTTATATACTATAGTCCACTATTCTAATCTGTTAGCCTCAAAATATTGATCGAAACAAGAAGTTCGTTCAATATGTAATTAAGTCTCGTTCAATTAATTAGATAACGTTGTAATAGGAAAGTATCAGTGAATCGGCTCAATAGTTAATCTAGATATTTATATGTTTTCGGATTAATCCAAGCAAAACCGAGCCCATCCTAGTTTTAATATCACCGCGCATCACTTATATGTGTAGGGTATATATAGATATTTTTCTTCTTAGAAAATATCTCTTCTCATTTTCTAATAAATATTTTTTCTCTTTTTCTCTCATCTCTCTCTCTTCTTTCTCTCTCTAAATTAACTCACTTTCTTTATCTCTTTTCTAGTTCGATTCTTGGTTCGTAATATGAAGTGTAAGTGTTAATCGGGTTCCAAAAAATTGCATCAAGCTACTGTGGATTCGTAGTTGAATCTTGTGGTTACAAAAAGATCAAATTCGTGTGTCATTTGGAAGGCGGAAAAAAAATCAACTCCGTATTTTTGTGCTTAGATGAGTGAATGTTATTGTAATTAAGCAAGAACTAAGCAAAAGTTAACTAATTAGTGCAATAAGAAATCAAGTTAACAAGTCCAAAAGAGATAAGATCAGACTGAAATTTCGCACAAAGCACTACATGTAGCTAAAGGTTATGCTCAGGAAGAGGGTATTGATTTCAAAGAATCATTTGCACCAGTTGCTCGCTTGGAAGCAGTTCGGATTTTCGTTGCCTACGCAGCACACAAGTCTTTTCCAATCTATCAGATGGACGTGAAAACGGCATTTCTTAATGGTCCACTGAAGGAGGAGGTTTATGTTGCTCAGCCAGAAGGGTTCGTTGATCCAGATCATCCAGAAAAAAGTCTACCTTCTGAGGAAAGCTTTGTATGGATTAAAGCAAGCTCCAAGAGCCTGGTACGATGAACTATCAAACTTCCTGATGTCCAAAGGCTTTACTAAAGGTACAATTGACCCAACTTTATTCAAGATAAAATACGGGGAGGATATTCTACTTCCTACTTGGCAGATTTACGTTGATGACATAATTTTTAGGTCTACAAACCCTAAATATTCAAAAAGATTTGAAAAGTTAATGCACAGTAGATTTGAAATGTCTTTAATGGGGGAGATGAAATTCTTTTTAGGACTTCAGATCCACCAGTCCCCAAAGGGTATTTTTATCAATCAGGCCAAGTACGCTTTAGAAATTCTGAAAAAGCATAATATGGACAATTGTCACTCCATTGGTACACCATTGGCTACAAAACCCAAACTAGATGTAGATTTGAGTGGAGACCGTAGACAATACTTATTATCGTAGTAAGATATCGGTCACTCATGTACTTGACATCTAGTAGACCAGACTTAGTGCAAGCAATATGCTATTGTGCACGTTATCAAGCACGGCCAACACAAAAGCACCTCAAAGAGGTTAAAAGAAACTTTTAAATTACCTAAAGGGGTACCATTAACATGGACACTGGATATCCAACCAGGATTCTTGCTTTGAACTAACGAAATTTCCATGACGCTGATACAGATGAGGGAAGCCGGATGCTGATACTCGGATAAGCACTTCTGGAGGGATACAGTTCCTTGGGTGAAAAACTTATAAAGCTGGATGTCACAAGAAGACAGAACAGCAACTGCAATGTCATCAGCAGAGGCAGAGTACATGGCGTTATCTGCAAGTTGTGCTCAAGTAATGTGGATGAGGACACAACTTAAAGATTATGGCTTCAACTACAACAAAATACCGTTGTATTGCGACTCTCAGTTCAGAGCCATACGCAATCTCATTGCAACTCCCGTACAACAATTCACGGACCAAAGCAACATCCATACTCGTAATCAATTCATAAAGGAACAAGGTATTGAAAATGGTATAATTGAATTATATTTTGTCAGAACAGAATACAAAAGCTGACCATTTACGAAAGCCCCTTCCTGAGTATGCGGTTTTAAGTATCTTGTCAGAAGGATTGGTATGAAGATTTTTAGACTCCACTGAATTGAGGATTCTGTACAAATGAGACAAAGCTTGATATTCATCAACAAACATCACCATTACATAATTTTTGAGAAAAAGCAAAATACAAAAATATAAAACTTCAAAAAGAAAAAAAATACAAAATCAGAAATCAGAAAATTTCCAAAAAGATTCCTTCTCGACATGTCTACCCTTGGAATCGATAACAAGTACTGCTTAGAAATGTCCGATAACATTGACACGGGTGTGTAAAAATAAAGTCGAGCGAGAGTTGCAAATAGTTGTTCAAAACATGTCCATTTCTAATTTTCTAAATGGCATATGTGCAAATGTCAGAAACATAACCCGTACTTCATATAAATGAAAGTTTATAACTAATCCTCACAACGAGAAAACTTAAAACGTTTCTCGATCCTTGAGCTGTTCTTACTACAAAGACATTCAATGTTTTTAGCTCAGAAAGAAGGATAGTGTACGTTTCAGTGGCGCTTACCCTAACGTAGAAGAGAAGTCCTTCTAACATTTGGTTTTTTTCAAAAAGGAACAACAATTTTCAAGAATTTCTCACTGATGACAATTCATATCTTTTCAAAAAAGTGTGTTCAACACTCAACCCTCACAATGTTTACAAAAGACAATCAATTTCTCAATTGGTCCTATTTTGAGGGGAGTTTTCGAAAAACAAAAGTTTAATGTTTTTTGGATACATCAACAATGACAACTCTTATGTAACCAAACATTGATCAAAATTGTTCCAAACCATTCCAGTGCTAACAAAATTGTTATCCACAAATTTTGAAAGACATATTTTAAAACACAAGGATATTCAAAAACTAAGTGTTTATTATTGTAAAAATAAGGCAGAAAATGTAATTAAAATATGATCTAATCGACTCAATGTGCTGAACAGTAAGAAAAGGTTTTATGGTTCGATCTTACACCCAAACAACATCTTAATTTCCACGACTATTCTGAAGTCATAAGGTGGTTAGGTTAGGAATCAATCCTATGCATCCAACCAGAACCGGAGTATCAACATCCAAGGATAATCCAAAGTTAGAAATAGCAAGTCCTTAAGTAATGATTGGGAGATGAATGTATATGGGAATCATGCACTGACTAAGATTGAGTTAACACTGAAACCATCACAACAAGGTGTTAGGTAAGTAGACGTCTTGATGTAAGCATTGAAGGCGTTTGGAAGAATTTAAAAAGAATGTATGGATAAAGGTGTACACAAAGAAGCCCTCCACATACATAAGGCAGAAACTGGTCAATACATATGCTAAGTCAGAATCACAAGTGTGATGTGCTAGACGACAATAAGGTTAAACTCAATGAAAACGACATCATTGGACGCCAGTAGATGCAATGCACAAGACTTGCCCGCCCTTCGGAGTTTCTCTCAACAGAAACTTGTCTCATTTGTCACGGAGATACACACGTTATCTATTGACATCTCACTCCGAGATTGTTGATATTGAATAGGTGGCAATATGCTCCAGCCTCCGAGTACTAAAACCAAAATGCACTAATCGAGTCTAGAGCCAAGAGATCAATCAAAATCTCGTTAGGACACATTCCATTTCAAACACTTGTTGAACATCATCAAGTTCATAAGCTGTTAACAAGAGTCCTACGCAATATCCTTGTGATATTTGCCAGAACATCCGAGTGATACTAATGTATTCACAATGAAGATGGAAATCCGAAGCTTGAAGCCAGAGCAATCAAAACAAGCTCTTGGTAGTGACTTGAGCGAGATTTATATGAATCAAACTTGTGACAACTGGATATCGATTTGGTCCAGAAAATGAATTGACGGTTGATGAATTTTGATAAAAGATTAAAACTCCTGATGTGTTTACAAAAACGCTTTTACAAGTAATATACTCGATTGATTTTCAAATCAATTTTCTCGATTATCACTAACGTAAAGTTGCAGGTTAAAACAGTGTCGACGTATCGCAATCAACCAAAGTTGATTCATTACCCACATATTCATGCTTCATAAATCTACAAAGACAATCATCATGAAAAGCTCAAGAATTAAAGACAAAGACTACCGCTAACTCTATTTGAAGCTTTCAAGATGAGGCATAATATAGAATGTTGTGAAAAGACACACAGAATCGCAAGATGGCATAAACATAAAGACAATGACAAAAGGCTCAAAGTCAGATCGTACAAAGCATGAAGGAACAAGCCTACAACAATACACAAGAGAAAGACAAGACGCACATGAGCCTTAAACGATAAATAGGCAAATCTCATTTATTCTCATGAAGGGAGTGGTCATTAATGAACTCACATCGTGGGAGATTGTTAGCCTCAAAATATTGAGTTCGGAACAAGAAGTTCGTTCATTATGTATTTAAGTCTGCGTCAATGTAGATAGTATAACGTTGAAATAGGTAAAGTATCGGTGAATACGGCTCGATAGTTAGATCTAATATTTATATGTTTTTGGTTAATCCCAATCAAAAACCCAGCCCGAGTCCTAGTTTAATATCCCGCGCTCACATTAAAATGTGTAGGGGTATATAAAGATATGTTTTCTTCTTAGAAAACATCTCTTCTCATTTTCTAATAAATATCTTTGTTCTCTTTTTCTCTCATCTCTCTCTCTTCTTTCTCTCTCTAAAACAACTCACTTTCTTTATCTCTTTTTTGGTTCGATTCGTGGTTCGTAATATGAAGTGAAAGTGTAAATCGGGTTCCAACACAATCTTTATCAGTTAATTAAGAGCATGATTGCTGAAACATAAACGGGTCACCTACCGGTCCAACTAAGCTCATAATCAAAAGACAAAGACATAACGTTATTTGTGATCCTATTGGTCCAGTAATATGAAACACGATATGGAAGCATCCCGTATCATAGATTACTGTCCATATCAATAATCCCGTTGAATGATAGGTGCCAATTCAAAACACATAAACAATATGAGGTGATAAAATAAAGAAACATCACATAAATTAAGAATCCGATTTTTACAAACAAACCAAACATTGAACTTTCATTAGAGGCTAATGTAACCCGAGGTATTAGCCACAAACCATTGTAACTATATAAGAACTTAATCAAACAATGAAAAAACGAAGCGATTTAAGAGGAAGTAAAAATTACAAACGATGTATTCTAGTGGATTCGAGATGCATGCTTGATCTGAGGGCTGATATTCTCTTGCTAAAATTCTGTCTTTAATGAGTATGGTGTATAGAATATTATATTAGCACACTGAAAACTCATTTGAGTCTATCTATTATAGTGTCTGAAAAAGACACGATGACACCTGTAATCTGGCAAGGTCCGATAACGTGCGATTTGGCTGGATTCCTTAGAGTGCGCGCTACGTTCATAATCAATCAGTGATATCATTCCCAATTTACTTTATTTACTGTATCTTCGAATAGTTATCTTCATGGATACGGCGTATGTAGACAAAAGGGATACGCCGTATTAGGAATTGGTCAAACGCATTTTCTTGTGAAGTCTTGGCGCGGATACGTCGTATCTCTTTTGTTGGATACGACGTATTGGTCAAAAATCAGTAATCTTCAAATATCTTCATTTTAGCTCCAAATTATGCGTGTTTTAGCTTGTCTTCATAAAACACTCCTAAATTACTGCATTTATCAACTTTAAAGCAATTAAGTACCAAATAATGCAATGATTATATAAAAGTGGGCAAAACAGATGGGATAAATGATATAATAAAGTGACGTTATTTGATGCCATCACATATTTCACAAGAACAAGTTAACATTTTGAATTCACAAAAATATATATGCGAGGTGCAAGTAGTCTAGATCGACTAAAGACAATCCTAATTACTACTTGAATAATAAGCAATCCTAATGAAATACAAAGTTCATTAATGTAAACTAACATTAGGCATATTTAGAAAGTGTCATTTAATCAAGTTAGAGAATGAATATGAGACTATCACTAGTGGTGCTCAATTGAGGCTAAACACAACCATTTTTATAGGTTAAACCATGAACCCAACTTCTTTCCCGAAAGCAATTCAACTGTTAGATTAAATTGAATTTCTAGTGCAATAGATTCTCCAGTAGTCATTCTCACTTTAGAATAAAATGGAATTCTCGCATTTTTCTAATGAAGTGTAGCAAAGATGAAATTTTAATTGTCCATTAATACTTAGCCTAATATGACTTAACTAATATGTTTCAATTCCGGTTCTTATAATCCTAATCATGACGTGTACAATCCTAGGGTTAAATAAGAGAGCAAGCAAGATGTCATGAGTTTAAACAAGATTGAGTCTTCTAGGACTTAGGAGTATACTTAAGTGTGACAAGGTGGAATGTGCTACATTAAATTGTTCTAAGAATGCACCTTTGCATATCTTTTTGAAAGTAATCTTATTAAGGTTGTTTACCTGAATAGATATTGCGAATATTCAATTATAAAAATTATGATGTACTAAAGGTTAGTTACATGTTTGTTAGACCTTATACAAGTACAAAATGAGAAAAGGAATATATTCAAATTTGATAATCACGGACGGATCTACCTAAATCAAAGACGAATCTCAATATGGAAGATCCGTAGGTCGCAAAGTTGTCTGAAAACAGACAGAACATGATTTCTTGTTATTTGGGCGATGGCATTAACTTTTTAGTAATAGGAGAAGCTTATATATGTTATAAGGGTTCTTGGTTTTAACTTTCAGATTCGACGTCCAAGTTTTGAGCATAACGTGGAAGTTGTCATGAATTTCCTGATGGAATTTCGATGATGTCAATCCTACTAGGAGTGTGTTAGCTTTTAGCATATTTTTTACCATTGCTAATAACACAAGCATTATGAACATTTAGACGTAACAAAGCATCGTCAATACAAGTGTGAATTGCAATTTCGATGATTATTCTTTTCGTCTTATGATCGATTTTGTGATTTCATGTAATAACTAAAATTAGTTAAACATGTAGACTCGAAAATATCTATGGTCATTTTATTAATATTTCTGTTATCTAGATAAATTCTAATCTCGACTCCATGTTCGTATTTTGAACATTTGTAATTGGATAGGATAATGAGATTAATTGTCGTTTGAACAATAATCATCTTTATATTCTAACTCCACTTACGATCACTTATATAAAGAAATCAAAATAATGGTTTATAGAATATGTTCCATAATTCCTAATCCTAATCTTAGATAATTGAATTGTTCTCGGTTTAAATACTTAGTTAAAAATAATGTTATGCTTATTTGGTATAGAGAGAAAAGGTTATAACGAAAAGTGATTTTAAGTGTTGATTCGTGCTTTTGAATTGGATAAGCAAAGTTACATATGTTGTGCGTTTGCTCGTGTTTGGTTTTTCAAAAATGACAACTTTACCAAATGCAGTACAAGGTAAATTACTTGAATATCTCGGACGAAACATTCAAGTCGTCAATCCTATTTTGACGTGCATTTTATACATGTTATTAATAATAGGAACACGCCTATTGGACATGTAGACTCAATATAAATCATTATCACAAGTGTGAGTTATGAACCGATGCATATCCTTTTTATCTTAGAAAGGGATGACATTATTTTCATATCAACCTAGTGTGATTGAGTATGCAAATTTGAGATAATATCTTTTGTTGTGATTTTGATATAATCTTAAAGCTAGACAAATAATGAATCCGATTTCATATCCAAACTCAAAAACATGGCAATTAGATTCGAAGAATGATATCAATCATAATTTGAATAATGAATTGATATATATCCGAAATCTTTCTTGACCCTCACAAAAACTCTTTTAAAATAAATAAAATAAAGATTTTCCTAATGTGCTCCATTAAGACTAAGACTAGTCTTAAGTGTGAGATCATTTAAAATGACGAGTTTACTTGTTTCTTTGGTATTCGTATATTTTACATGTGAGAAAAACTTGTTAATTATTATGCACAATATGCTTAGATTTTGGCTTCTAAAGAGTACACAAAATTATCTTAGTCATTTTTAAGCATTATGAATCTTTTTTCGAAATTACTACATGTTTATATAATATTTTTAAGCTTTTGACTAGAGTGAATATTTTTATTTCAAGTTAATGTTAATGTGAAAATTTATTTGAAGATAAAACTTCAAAATGAAAGTGTTTTCTTACCAAGAAAGTTAATCTTTTAAATTTAGGATTAAAAGAAATTCTATGTTTATTTTAATCCAAATATTTATTAGTTGTAATTGTGAATTAGACTAATGCAAGCACAAACTAAGTTCAAAACACATTTTCCTTTTATTCCATACTAATGTGTTATTATGATCTTTTCTCTTGTCTAGACAACCTATGTTTAAACAAGATAATGGGATGACATGATCTAAAGACTTTGTTGAGACTTTGATAAAATGGAAGTGTTGAATATATAGTCGTGCAATACAATATTATTGCATATTTTATCAATTAAAGTAGTAGCACGATAATCGTGCAATACAATATTATTCAAAAGATTTGACAAACTTGCTTAGCTCTCAATCTTAAGTGGGTAAACATAAATTATAGGATTTACAAAATATTGATATAACATTTGTAAACATAGTGATCTATATCTATATGCAATGCAAAAGCAATTTCTCAACTTAGTGTAAGAGATCTTTCATAAGATCAATTGACCCATATACATGAACATTAATAAATAACACACATGACGATATTATGCTAATCAACAAAGAAGCTCAACTACAAATTCAATAAGTATATGAAAGATTGATTAACAATATTAAGATGCAAAGTGAAACAAACAATCATTTTGTTAGCCTCATTTTTAGTGAAGCTGGCGTCTTACACGTGAATTGGACTAGTTTTGGACACTGCGTACCACGCAGGGGTCTTTTATGTTAACTAGGAATAGTTAGCTTTTTCTTTTAGTATAAATACCCCTTATGGCTCTCCATGAGGGGGTGGATGTTCATTCTTCTTTTTTCCTTAATCTAATCTTTCATCTTTTTGTGTTCATCCCCTCTCTCTACTTTCTCTCACTAAAACTACACAATGATCCATCTAGTTTATTTTGATCAACCAAGACCCCCCGAAAAGGTGTTTTTGTTTCTTGTCATTGTTAGCCGTGTATTTATTAAAGTGATGGTCATTAAATATTCCCGAGCCTTGTATAAGTAAAACGTAGTTTACGGGAATTTAGTTAATTACCTCTTCAATCGGCGCTACCAACATGAAAGAGTGGAGCGAGTGTAAATGCGTTCATTACATCTCTCTTTCATTTCACCTTAAATCAACAAACTCTTTCATCATCTCATCTCTCTAGAGAGAATAGCGCTTCCACTATTAACTCCTCTCTCCTCACTATACTTCTCTCCCTCACTTAAAACGTTACACAACACTGATCCGCACTAACTCATTTCTCTACATCATCTTCTCTGCGCGAGAACTCAACAGCTACCCATCCAGAGAAAAAAAGCAGGCGAGTCTGCGTCTATATTTAGGTCATTCTTACTAGAACAATTTAGTAACCAAAACTCTAACACCATAAGCAATTCGTCTAATTAGAGTAATTTCCCAGTTGCTGTTTGATAGCGTATCTCCCGAGCTCACGCATTTGCGTGCGTCCTGTGTGACTTAATTGAGCTTCTATGTTCGAAGCTCTCGATCTAACATATCCCCTTGGTAATTCAACATCGAGCACCACAAGTCTGGAGTTTATTCTGCTAGTTTTCGAGATCTTGTGCGGGTATCTAGCTTAATGCATTATTCACGCATGTCGGCTTACATATATATTGCGAGCATTCGTCTTTTAATTCATGTTTAATCTTTAGGCAAACAAACCAAAATTATCTATCTCTCGCTTTTCCATACAGCTGTCATGCACCTTCTTCCGAGGAAACGTTGTCGTCGTGACATTTCACTGTAGGTCTCTATATTGTTCTTTCTCATATAAGAGAAGTTTGAGTGTTATCTAAGAGAGTCTATACTCCAAAACAACAATTCTCGGTCTCAGCTCGTTATATCACTTAAATCACCACAACCACATCCTATCTTGCAACATAATCTCATTTTCTATCATATCTTCACTTCTTCTGTAAACATCATCATACTTGCTTCTCTCCTTAAGCTCCTGTAGGGAGAGTTTGTTCTATATCTCTCGAGACGCGTTCTATGAAGCTACATACCGCAGTCACGAAAGGACCACAGCACAAGCTCCAACAAGAAATTCCACAGTACACTATATAGCCAATCAAGAGGAGACCGAAGTATAAACATCAACCGAACCGAAAGTCGCGAAAACAAACCTCGAGCTGACCAGCGATACGATTTCCTCGATTGGTCCAAACTAGTAATTACTCGTTCGATCCTATCACTCGTTCGATCCATACAAGTAGTGACTCGTTCGATCCATACAAGCTTACACTCGTTCGATCCTTGTGTATTTTACTCGTTCGGTCCTTGAGTTTGTTTTTGCACTCGTTCGATCCTTGAGTGCTTTCACTCGTTCGGCTCAAGGACAAAGTTACTCGATCGGTTGTCAAAGCAAAGTACTCGTTCGGCTCTTATAAAAGTTCCACTCGATCGGTTGTCAAAGGAAAATTACTCGTTCGGTCCAAACAGAAATACACTCGTTCGGTCCAAATAGAAATAAACTCGTTCGGTCCTCAAGTTTTTCGACTCGTTCGGTTGTGTACAATCGTCCTTGTTGCTAAGTTTGTGGATCTTGGTCTTGTGCTTGTCTTCATCGAGTACCACAACCAATAAGAAACCAACGAGCAAGAAAGCAAATATGAACTAAGAAAAAGAAAGATAATACAAAGATGTGTTTGTTTTAATGAAACATGACAAGAATGTGTTTTGATACCTTAAACACCAACATTCCTAATGAAAACAAAACACATAAATGGCACACACACGTTCCAAAAGTGCAACTATATGGAAAACGGAAAGAAATTTTTTTTGCCTAAATAAACACGAATAAACCGAATCAATAATAAGCCACAACGAATAAGCTTAAGCAACCACAAACGAAACACAAAACCCACCCGTGGCGAGTGATACCAAATGTGATTAGATCGAATCGAATAAGCTCAATAATACCACAACAAAATCACAAACACAACACGCACAAATACAAAACACCCCCGGTTAGCTCTTGATACCAATTGACACATATCAAAAACACCTTTTCGGGAGGTCTTGGTTGATCAAAATACATTAGATGAAACATTATTAGTTTTAGTGAGAGAAAGTAAAGAGAGGTAAGTGAGAGAAAGTAGAAGAGAGGGGAGTTGAACGACAAAAAGGATGAAAAAGATAAGATTAAGGAAAAAAGCGAAGAATGAACAGTCCACCCCCTCATGGAGAGCCATAAGGGGTATTTATACTAAAAGAAAAAGCTAACTATTCTCAGATAAACGATAAAACAGAACCCCTGCGAGGTCTAACGCAGTCTTCCAAAACTAGTCCAATCACGTGTAGACCGCAGCTTACCACTAACAAAATGAGCAAACAAAATGACTATGTATAGTTTCACTTTGCATCTTAAATACATTGTCTTAATGCAATCCTTCTATCTCGATCTCTCTACTTATACGCGCAAATCTTGCGCTAGTTGCGAGCGTCTTCCTTGTTTACTCAGCACTCATATAACTCGTCATGCGTGTGTTATTATTAAAATGTTCCACCCCACTGTATATGGATCAATTGATCCTTATGAAAAGATCCTCTTACACCCTAAGCGTTTGAAGAAATTGCTTTTGCATTGAGCCATATCAGATATAGATCACTACTGTTTACAAATGTATAATACAATATATTGGTACAAATCCAATAATTTACTGTCTTACCCACTTAAAGATGTTGAGCTAAGCAAAGTTTTTTGCAATCTTTTTAATAATATTGCTATTTGCAAAAAACATTATCGTGCTACTAACTTTTGTATTGATAAAATATGCAATAATATATTGTATTGAGCAAACGTACTATCTACAATCAACACTTTCCATTTTATCCACACAGTCTCAAACAAAGTCATTAGATCATTGCTAGCCACCACTATAACAGGTTCTTCTTCTCAAAACCTAGAGGTACTGTCTCCTCTAAGACAAGAAAGAAAAGATCATAACAAACCACATTCGAGTCTAATGGAAAACAAAGAAAATTGTTCTTTGAAACAAAGTATGTTATTGTGCTTACTAGCATTAGTCAATTCCACAACTTACAACTACAATAGAATTATTTGGAATTAAAACTAAACATAGAGAATTTTCTTTTCTAAATACCAAATTATAAAAGATTAACTTTCTTGGATACATGAGAAAACACATTCATTCTTTGAAAGTTTTCTATCTTCAAAATCAAAATTTTACCACTTTACAAAACATAACTTGAAATAAAAAATAATCACACCATCTAGTCAAAACAGCTTAAAAATTATTATATAAACATGTAGAGATAATTAGAAAAAAAGGATTCATAAACGCTTAAAACTTCGACTACAAGAAAAAATTTTCTGTCGTACTCCTTTATACACGACCAAATCTATAGTCATACATCTGTACGACTAAAATAATAACAAGTCTTTTCTCACATGTAAACTATACGAATACCAATAGAAACAAGTAAACTCGTCAAATTTTAAATGACTCTCACACTTAAGACTAGTCTCTTACAGTCTAATGGCAGCAACAACTAGAAAATCTTTATATTCTACATTTATTCTTAAACAACAGAGTTTTTTTGTGTAGGGTCAAAAAGCATTTCGGTATATATTTCAATTCATTATTCTCAATTATGATTGATATCATTCTTCGAATCTAATTGTCCATGGTTTTTTGAGTTTGATATGAAAAATCGGAATCAGTATTATGATCTAGCTTTAACGAATTATATCAAAATCACAACAAAAGATATTATCTCAAATTTGCATACTCAATCACACTGGGTTGATATGAAAATAATGTCATCCCTTTCTAAGATAAAAAGGATATGCATCGGTTCATAACTCACACTTGTGATAATGATTTATATTGAGTCTACATGTCCAATAGGCGTTTCCTAGTATTTAATACAATTATAAGATGCACGTCATAATAGATTATGACAGACTTGAATGTTTCGTCCGAGATATTCAAGTAATTTACCTTGTACTGCATTTGGTAAAGTTGTCATTTTTGAAAAACCAAACACGAGCAAACGCACAACATATGTAACTTTGCTTATCCAATTCAAAAGCACGAATCAACACTTAAAATCACTTTTCGTTATAACCTTTTCTCTCTATACCAAATAAGCATAACATTATTTTTAACTAAGTATTTAAACCGAGAACAATTCAATTATCTAAGATTAGGATTTGGAATATGGAACCATATCTATAAACCATTGATTTTGCGATTTCCTTTATATACAGTGAATCGTAAGTGGAGTTAGAATATAAAGATGATTATTGTTCAAACGACAATTAATCTCATTATCCTATCCAATTACAAATGTTCAAAATACGAACATGGAGTCGAGATTAGAATTTATCTAGATAACAGAAATATTAATAAAATGACCATAGATATTTTCGAGTCTACATGTTTAACTAATTTTAGTTTCTATACATGAAATCACAAAATCGATCATAAGACGAAAAGAATAATCATCAGGAAATTTAGCCCCCCCCCCCCAAATATTTCTACTACTTGTATTGACGATGCTCTTGTTATTACGTCTAAATGTTCATACTGCTTTCGTAGTTATTAGCAATGAGTAAAAATATGCTAAAACCCAGACTACACCACACATCCTAGCGTAGATTCGACATCATCAGAAATTCCCTCAGGAAATTCAATGACAGACTTCCACGTATCCCTCAAAAACTCTGGACGTCGAATCTGAAAGTTCAAACCAAGAACCCTTATAACATATATAAGCTTCTCCTATTACTAAAAAGTTAACACCATCGCCCAAAATAACAAGAAATCATGTTCTGTCTGTTTTCAGACAACTTTGCGACCTACGGATCTTCCATATTGAGATTCGAGTCCATTTGATTATAGTGTAGATCCGTCCCGTGATTACATCAAACATTGCGAGAATATAATTCCTTTTCTCATTTGTCACTTGTATAAGGTCTAACAAACAGTAACTCAACCTTTAGTACATCAAAATTTTTAATAATGAATATTCCAATATCATTCAGTAAACAACCTAATAAGAATTACTTTCAAAAAGTATGCAGAAAGGTGCATTCAATAGAACATTTAATGTAGCACATTCCACCCATGTCACACTTAAGTATATCTCCAAAGCTAGAAGACTCAATCTTGTTATAAACTCATGACAGCTTGCTTATGCATCACTCTTATTTTAACCCAGGATTGTACACCATGATTAGTTATAAGTAACCGGAATGTGAAACTATAGTTTAGAGTTAAGTCATATTAGGCCTACAGTATTTAAATGGACCAATTAAAATTTCATCTTTGCACACTTCCAATAAAAAATGCCGAGAATTTCCATTTATTCTAAAGTAGAAATAGATACTGGAGAATCTATTGCACTAGAAATTCATTTAACTCTAACAGTTGGAATTGCCTTTCGGGAAAAGAAGTTGTGAGATTCATGGTTTAACCCAATAAACAACTGGTTGTGTTTAGCCTCAATTGCGAGCACCACTAGTGATAAGTCCTCACTATTTTCATTCTCGAACTTTGATTAAATGACACATCTTCTCTAATATGCTAAATGTTAGTTTAAATTAATGAACTTCTGTTAATTTCATTACAACGACTTTGCGCCTTACATATTCAATAGTAACTTAGGATTGTCTTTAGTCGATCTAGACTAACTTGCACCTCATACATATAAATTCTTTTGTGAATTCAAAACATAGTTAACTTGTTCTTGTGTGAAAACGAGGACTTATACGAGCATGCATGTCTATTCCGTCGTTACGGCCATGTATGCATGTCTCAGCTGCCTTGTTGGATGACGACTTTCAGCGAAAGTTAGAAGATCCCTACCCTATATCATTCTTCATCCTAACCGCTGGTTAAACACGAACAAGGATGTGATTGGATTGTATATATCTATTCCGTCGTTACGGCGATGTATGTACAATGCAGCTGCCTTGTTGGTGTGGTACTTATGGTGAAAGACTGTTGAATGATCAATCCTAAGCCTTCTTAACCCAATTTATCTTTTGACGTGTTTCTCCTTAGCTTTAGCGGTGGAGATGTGTATCCTTGCCAAGCCTATGATAGAAAACTAATCATGACCGAGCAATTGAGCGTACCAATTAAATGTTGCACCCTAGATTAGTTGAGTGATCTGAGTGTTTTCATTTCCATATTTCATGAGGAGCTTGGTTATGTACAGGTGATTAGAACAAAACGATGCTTAAATGGAAAACCCTCAACCTTGGTTGGGATACATTTTCATAAACTAAAACTTTTCTAAAGTCTACTTGAGGACAAGTAGGATTCAAGTGGGGGGATATTTGATGACATCAAATAACGTCACTTTATTATATCATTTATCCCATCTGTTTTGCCCACATTTATATAATTATTGCATGATTTGGTACTTAATTGCTTTAAAGTTGATAAATGTAGTAATTCAGGAGTGTTTTGTGAAGACAAGCTAAAAGGCGCATAATTTGGAGCTAAAACGAAGACATTTGAAGAATACTGATTTCTGACTACATACGCCGTATCCAACCAGAGAGATACGGCGTATCAGCGCTAAGACTTCACAAGAAAACGCGTTTGGCCAATTCCCAATATGGCGTATCCTTTCTGTTTACATACGTTGTATCCATTAAGATAACTATTCGAAGATACAATAAATAAAGTAAATTGGGAATGATATCACTGATTGATTGAGAACGTAGCGCGCACTCCAAAGAATCCAGCCCTATACGCCATATCGACCTAGCCAGATACGGCGTATCGAGTCTTTTTCAGACATTATAAATAGAAGACTCAAAAATGAGTTTTCAGTGTGCAATATCATATTCTATATACCATACTTATTGAAGACGAATTTTAGAAGAGAAGATCAGCCACCAAGGTCAAGCATTGATCACGAATCCATATAAGACATCGTGTAATTTTTACTCTCTTAATCGTTCGATTTTCATTGTTTGATTACACTTGTATAATTACAATGGTTGTGGGCTAATACCCTCGGGTATTAGCCATCTTAATGAAAGTTCAATGTTTGGTATGTTTTAAAATCGATTTCTTAATTAATCGTTGATTGTTTAATTATGTTTATCACCCCATACTTGTTTATGTGTTTGAATATGCGACCTATCATTCAACTAGGTCTAGTGATACCAAAAAAGTAATCTAGATACCAAGATAGCTCTCCATATCGTGTTTTATATTACTGGACCAATAGGATCACAAATAACGTTATGTCTTTGTCTTTGAATTATGAGCTTAGGTGGACCGATAGGTGACCCGTTTATGTTTCAGCAATCATGCTCTTAATTAACTGATAAAGATTTGAATAGTGGACTACTAGTATATAAAACACCATCAAACAATAAGTGGGTAAAGTCCTGTTGGGCTAGGGTTTTAACAGGATCACCACTGCTTTGATTCTCTAAGATAGATTATAATTAAACTAAAGGATGCTTTATGCAGATGCGTTAATTGTGACAGGATTAATCGTGTCTAGGTCTTAGGATGATGTCCCGCCTAAGTCTTAAGAATGATATGCCGCTTCAAGATAAGTAAATCATTGCACTAAAACAAACAAACCAACATTGAACTGGATTTAATATGGCTAATACAGTTTTCTATTATTTGGCTTGTACCGCTTTTCTATCTTCTAATTTTCTTCTTTTGTGTTTATTGTTTATTGAATTGATATTTGTCACCACCAAACCTGTGCCAGTCTCTCAGGCTGAAAACCCCCATATCATTAGACAACATATATAGCATAGGTTTAACTAGTAAATAGACTAATTAGAAATAATTAAAATACTGATAGAATATAGGATTAACGTTTCACTTTTAGTGTTCGACACCCTACTTACCGCGAAACTCTATCTTGACCGGGTACACTGCCCGTTAAAGTGTTGTTTTAGGTTTGTCGGCTAAATATAAATTTAAAAATTGATATTCATATAATTGACCCTACACGACAGCACATCACTCTACGTCTTTCGGTGGACCCTCCTTCCACTGTCCACTTCCTTATGGATCATATCCCTAAATCTTGACCCATTTTCTCTTCCCATCGGCAAGGCATCTATCAATTCTTTAGTAACACAAATGAAACTTTGGCCAGTGTCAAATGAGTATCTTTTTACTTCGAAAGTTTCTACGTGAACCATTGGCGATTCGTACTCTTTTATGTTAATTCCAAGTTTTCGCCTTTCCTCCTCTTCTGATTTTTGATCACGCCACCAATAGGTATTATCCCCTTAAACTTTTCTACATTTTCCCATATATCCTCAAGCATATGTCCTTTCTTTCCTATTCCTAATTCATATTCATCTGCTAACTGGTCAATTTCTAGATCGAACATCCACTTATAGTCGTCAAAACTCCTTTCTCGTGGGTCTTTCACTATATCTTCTTGAAAACAATCAATTATCCATGTTTTGAGTAGAGTTTTCTTTACTGATTCACTTACGTTTGTGTGTCCTACCTTTGTCAATAGCCAATCCTTGAACGGGTAGTCCTTGGGTCTAGGATTGAGATTCTCTTGAACCTTGGTATCTCTTGAAGTAGGAGCGTTTGGATTGTTGATACACCATTCTTCAAACCTCTTATCCCAAATCAACCTTTTCTCTTGGTTTTCTCCGTATTTAACTAACAGGAATTCAGGAAATGATAAACCAGTCCCGTTTATTCTCTTTCTATCACCATTATGGTAACAATACCATTTTTTAAGATCTCCTTCTTTATTTACTTCATATACCTCATGGCCTCCATTACACTCTTTTATGTTTGGGTCACATGTCGGCCAAAATTTGAGTTCGCCTTCCAGAATTTGTTTAACCGGTTTACAAAAGTGCGTGCTAGGGAGGTTTATATTAAATTTAAGGTTTCGTGGCCTCTTACGACTTCATCCTTACTCTTGATTATAAGCATTATCCACGTCGTTAGTTTCCTCAACCCTAGATGATGTGTCTGAGGGAGTATTTGTAACACCCCCATTTTTACAATATAGCAGCGGAAGCTAATCTGGGGTATTACTTCATGGATACAACAATCATAATCATAGAAAACGACCCAAAAGAGACGTTTGTTCAAAAGATATGTTATCATTCATTTCAAATCAGAGTTTTATAAAGGCAGGTCCCAAAATCTAGTTACATACAATGTGAATGATAACAGGTTTTAGCCATCTTCATGTCCATGCCATTCTGTGCCATAAGTTGTTCATTTACCTGAGATAAACATGCATAAAAAGGGTCAACACAAAGGTTGAGTGAAATTCATAGGTTTGATAAATAGTTTAAATACAGGTTATATTGTAATTATGGAAACAGTTGAATGCAAGTTTAATGGTAAGTGGGTTACGTTGTTATACACCCGTTATTGGTAATAATTGCAACGAATACAATTATCATGGAAAAATGGTAACATTATTATTATGGAGAACAGTTGAATGCAAGTTTAATGGTAAGTGGGTTGCGTTGTTATACACCCGTTATTGGTAATAATTGCAACGAATA
>BQNB010045437.1:2308-13543 GCA_026074375.1 Tanacetum coccineum
CCGAGTCTTGCCTTACTACAATACAACGGTTAGGTACTCTGCCTAGGGAGTTGTAAAACTTAGTGAAGTTTACGACCTCATCAAAACCCTAGTTCCGGTCGTGATCGTGAGATATTGAGCTGGACATGATGATGTGTCTGACCCTCTATCTCTTCGTTTCTTTTTTTTTCTTGGGTCGTTTGTGGGAGTAAATCCTAGGACCAATTTTATATTCTCCTCCAAATGTGTAGATGATATATGTCCTTATATTTGTTTATGTGATGTGCTCTTCACTTCAAAAGCCCAACATGGCTTTTTTGCCTTTCTTTCTTGCTCCACGTCCAAATTAGCCTAGGCAAAGCCCATGGCTTTATTTTCTTTCTGCGTTTCTTTCTGCTTTTCTTTCTTTCACTCTTGTATCACAGCCCAATAACCATCTTGCACTTCTTTTTAATTAATAATATCAACTTGGTAAAGTGTAAATTAAAATAGACTATAAAGTATAATAGTCACGAAGTGCACTTCCCAAAAGATATAACCACGAGCTTCTATCACATAAAAATAAAGAAATCTTTTTTTATCTTTCCGTGGCCTTTTGAATCATTTAAAACAGAGCTCGAACGAAGAAGTTGTGAACAAAACATTGCACATGTCCAAATCTTTCACTCTTTGATAATTTACTTTAATTCTTCTAGCTACCATAGTCGCACATTTTAGCTCCATTTCATGCAAACCTACATAATCACAAAACACCTCAAAGTAGCTGATATAAAGGATAATAACAATGTATAATTAAGCAATTAACGCATATTGAGGTGTACATAAAATGCACCGATCAAACCTCCCCAAGTTACCTCTTTACTCGTCCCGAGGAAGAATTTAAAAATAATTTAACAATAGTCATTTAAAGCATATGAATCTTCAAAGCACATAACAAGCACAAAGATCGTATCCATCATATGCAACTAATAGTGAACGATAAGCATTGAGAATAAAGCAACTTAGAATTTAAGGCCCTCCTAAGGATAATCACTCATCTCTCAAAGTGTTTATTGGAGTATGTGTTCCACTCAATGTCATTCCTTAAGAGATGATTTTCCATAGGCTTGCAAATAGTCTCATTCGCCACTACTTAAGATTACATATTCACAACTCAGATGGTCTTATAATGGGTTGTAACGTAAAGTGTAGGGTAAGGAAAATGGTTTAAGGAGATACATGGGATATTTATACTTGTGGCAAGTTAATTATCTAAGCCAAGACTCGACAAATAACAAATAACGATACAAACTCTACAATAAACTATTTCTTTGCTTTTCTTGACACTTTCTTGACTTAAACATAAGCAGGATGGCAGCCCGTATATATTTTTTTCTTTCTTTTCCTTTTTTTTTCTTCAATGTTTTTATTTTTTTTCACACACTTTTACCCTGCCATCTTTGATCTGCTGAAATAATACATCATAATACACAGGATTTCTACAATTGACCCGGATTAAGAGGATTACAACACTTGAAGTACTTAGACATTAACGCGCATAGGGGTAATAAATTGATGTTCTTCCCTAATTCTCCAAATAATAATAATAATACAACCATGAGTCCTAATCATCCCAAAACTGTATACACTATAAATGACTCGGCTTAGCAAACTTGTAACTAAATAAACAATTAACTAAGGGTTACATATGTTTTCACAATAATGCACTAAAAGTGAGTACATGAGGGTAGGCTAAGGCGATTTGGGTGTAACATTTATTAGGGTGTAAAGGAATGTTCTGCAATAATATTCCAAAATCCACCGAAAAATCAAGAGAACCGCGAAAAGACAGGCACAAAATGGTGTACTAGGAGTATCTTGCATTAAAAATGAGTGCAACAAAGGTGTGGGGTAATTACATAACCAATGAAATCAATGTAATTATAACAAACATAGGCTAAAAAGTGAGGGTTAATCCTAAGTGCCATCATCATGCATTGTTCATATATAATTGATGCAATCTTGAAGAGACTAAGTGCAAGTTCTAGATCACATTACATAGGAAGACTATCACTCATGAAAAGAAATATAAGACTGATTATGAATGTGTTAGTCAACAAAGGCTCAGAATTCTCACTTGTTTAATCCTTCAATTTCTAAGAGCTTATACAGTAAATACAATCCTTAATGAAACTATCGTAGCCAGTGACAACACATAATTGCAAAATGAAAGATATCTCTAAGTGTCGTACACTGTCCAATTCACATACATGAAACAATTTTCCCAAAATATTTATTTTTCTTTCTCTTCTAAGCAAAAAGGTCACATCTCTCTACGGAAGCTTGTTATAGGATTAGACATATTCTATAAGCCCAAACTCACTCTACAAATGCAAACACTTAAGTCCAATTCAAATCAACTCAATTTAACAAAAGTTATAACATAAAAGGATGCGGGGTTCACAAGATTTAAGGACAATTATGGTTAATCTTCTAAACTGTACTTCTTTATCCAAATGGCACAAAAATTTTTAAATAATACAAACAAAAATTTTAAAATTTCCATAATTTCGAATTTAACCTTTTTTAACATTAATTTCCATTAATGTAGTATACCCTATCCAGAACTTAAATGCAATGCATTGTCCCCATTGCAAACTTCAAGTTGAAATTTAGTATAAAAAATAATGATTTGATGATCTAAAATGACAATAAAACCAAATTTCTAAAACTCTTTTAATTAGGATTCACAGTTGATTTAGCTATGCAAACAGCCTTTAAACCCCTTGGTAAGGCCGATTGGGGACGACGTTGTAGTCCTCGTGAGGGTTTATACGTGTTCGACAAAATAATTAAAATGATTAAAAAATAAAGAAAACATGACGGGTTGCCTCCGCCTCGCGCTAGCAGCACGCTCTCGTTAGTTTAGCAGTACGAACTTATCTTGTTTGCATCCAATGGTGGTTTGATTGAACATTTACCTTTTGAGTTACCAAGATATGATCGCGTTCTTCGGGTCCATGTTACGTTCCCATTTGTTAACACTTTTAAAACACCACCTCCTCTTACATGTGAAAAATGTCTATGCTTGAAAGCGTACATTTCTCTTCCTTGTTCTTTCGCGAGCGCGCTAATGAATGAGGACATGTTGTTGTTCTCGAGGTGTCTTACTGGTAACATTAACCAGCTTTGTAGAATTTGACACTTTTTGAAACTTCCTCTTTCCATGACACAAAGAGTGTCTTAATTCAAAAACTTTAACTCGTGCTTTCCTATGAACTTCCTTAAACGATTGGTTTGAGTTGTACTAAGTGAGGTCTCATCATACCGTTCAATAACACACTGCTCTTCTTCTACTAATGTCACCTTTTCTTCTTCTTTTGCATCTTTGAAATTTTAGTCATCCTCCCCAACTTGATTGGTCACTACTTTTGGCAATTAGGGTGGATTTAGATCAGTATAGGTGATTTCCAAATCTTACTCAATATAAGATACTAATTCTTCTAATGAATCTAAGCACACCTCTCCATCTTTCAAAAAAACAAAGAAACCCTCATGATCTAGTAATTTTGTATTCATGATTGATGAAAAGATCGGTTCTTGAGAAATTGTGGGATGGTATGATGTATTAGAATCCACAACATCCTCCTTAACTTGAGATGTGACCGGTATATGAAGAGGTTCTTCAAAAGGTGAAACATTGATGTTCCATTCTTCTCTATAATCTCCTATATCTATATTTGATTCAAAATCTGAATACATCATGATCGTATTGGAACATTCTTCTGCTTCCATGATATCTACGCGGTTTACCAAGTGACTAACTTGATGCATAGTATTTTCATTTATCACTTGATGGTTGTTCCCCTGCCGAAGAGAGTGAATCACTTCATCAATGTGTTGAATTAAAGAAGACTCTTGTTGTCTAATAGATGTGTTGTTCATTCGTTGCTTCATTTCTTGGATTTTCTCATCTATCCACTTTAAATGCCGATCTATTTTCTCACTGATATTTTGCCCTTGATCACATGATAAGGTTGTTGATGTGATGGTTCTTGAGGTTGATAGAAATAATTTGAGTTATTATACTCCATATGTTCGTATTCCTCACACCACATAGAATCGTACTCATATCGCAAAAGTAGAAACAAGGGTAAGAGTCCAACATGAGTATGACGATGGTTCATACCAATATGAATTTTGATAATGATCGATTGGTTTCCTCTTGTACTCCCTCTTCTCCAGACAATTTTCCATTGAGTGACATGGATTCCCACAAGTCCAACATGAAGATGAAGTGTAACTCGGAAGAAAATAGGTAGCAACTAATCGGCGGCGCGACGCGCACTCATCCATTTCCAAAGCTGAAAAAGGAAACACTAAAGAACGCATTGATGAAGTGATTCACTCTCTTCGGCAATGGAACAACCATCAAGTGATAAATGAAAATACTACGCATCAAGTTAATCACTTGGTTAACCGCGCAGATATCATGGAAGCAGAAGAATGTTCCAATACGATCACGATGTATTCAGATTTTGAATCAAATATAGATATAGGAGATTATAGAGAAGAATGAAACATCATTGTTTCACCTTTTGAAGAACCTCTTCATATTCCGGTCACATCTTAAGTTGGGGAGGATGTTGTGGATTCTAATATAACATACCATCCCACAATTTCTTAAGAACCGATCTTTTCATCAATCATGGATACAAGATTACTAGATCATGAGTATTTCTTTGTTTTTTCAAAAGAGGGAGAGGAGTGCTTATATTCATTAGAAGAATTAGTATCTTATATTGAGTAAGATTTTGAAATCACCTATACCGATCTAAATCCACCCTAATTGACAAAAGTAGTAACCAATCAAGTTGGGGAGGATGAATAAAATTTCAAGGATGCGAAAAAAGAAGAAAAGGTGTCATTTATAGAAGAAGAGAAGTGTGTTATTGAATGGTATGATGAGACCTCACTTAGTACACTCACCCATATCATTGTTAAGGAAGTTCATAGGAAAGCACGAGTTGGAGTTCGTGAATTAAGACACTCTTTGTGTCATGGAAAGAGAAAGTTTTAAGAAGTGTCAAATTCTACAAAGTTGGTTAATGTTACAAGTAAGACACCTCAATAAAAACATGTCCGCATTGCATTAAAATGAAGAAAAAGGAAGAAAAGTATGCGCGTTTCAAAGCATAGACATTTTTCATATGTAAGAGAAGTGGTTTATTGTTTTAAAAGTCGTTAAACAAATGGGAACGTGACATGGACACGAAGAACGCGATCATATCTGGGAATCTAAAAGGTATATGTTATCAAAACACCGAGAGAGGAGCATAACAAGTAAGCTTAGTCTGGCTGAAGACGTTAAACTAGCGCTACTTCAGGAGGAAGAAACCTTGCTGTTTTCTTTTATTTTTTTCATTTTTATTTATTTTGTCGAACGTGGCTTTAGTGGGTGTTTATATTGTGTTCACTATAATCCACCTCACTACGCTCGCTCAGCTCAATAACTAGTCCACTCGGTCCTACCAAATTGGGTTTAAAGGCTTGTTGCATAGATAAATGCAACCGTGATTCCTACGAAAATGAGTTTTAGGAAATTTGTTTTATTGTCATTTTATTTTTCAAATCTAGTTTTAACCAAATTTCAACTTGAAGTTTGCATTGGGGACAATGCACTGCTTTAAGTTGGGGAGGGGGTATTACTAAATTTTAATTAGAAATTATGGTTAAAAATGGGTTAAAAATGAAAATTTCTAAAAATTTTAAAATCTTTTGGTCGCATTATTTAAGAAGTTTTGTGCTAATTTGGACGTGAGAAGTACGAGTTAAAGATCTAACCATAATTGCTTAATCAGGTGAACCCGCTTCCTTTATTTATAACTTTGGTTAAATTAGTATAAAATAACACCTCATCAAATACCCAACACTTGGGATTTGGTTGTCCTCAAGCAAATGGGCTTTTCTATCTAGACATTAGCAATATTGGGGGCATTTAAGCTACTCTTTAAAGACAACTTACAACACAACCTCCTAGACCTCGTAATTAAAAGCACGGAAAGTATATACTAGCACCTTACATAAGTGTTTAGATTCTCTCTTTCATTCATGTGTATAATAAATTATAACAGTATAAGAAACAAAAAATTAACACTCATTACGTATCATAACATACAAATTACCATAGGCTTGGTAAATGATCAAACCTCCACTGATAGGCGCAAGTACTAGTCATTACTATCAAAGAGGGATTTTAAGAGTTGTGGGGTGTAGATGTATGATAACATTAACGGAAATGTAAATGGATGGGATATATATATAAGGTGGATCTTTGGGTAAATTTGGGGTAAAATGGTTAGTTAATTACTTACAATAATACACACTAATTGGGTTGCTAAGCCAAAGACTCGGACAAGATATACAATACTCTACAAAATTCTACATCAATCTCTTTTCTTTTTCTTTTTTGTTTTCTCTCTTTTTTTAGATACATAATACATCATAACTTGAGGCTGATAGTTGCACCCCTACACTTAAGTTTTAGAACTCAAAACAATCTAGCTAATGACCCGAATTGAGGTGGATCAACATAACATGGAGCTTATTAAGCTCTATTGGGGGTAATAAATTACTTCTTCCCTAATTCTTCATAAGATAAATATTATCATGAATCCTAATCATCCTAAAACTGTATTTACAAGGATAAGGACTTAGCAACCATGTACTCAAATAATTAACTTTGGGTTAACACAATAATGTACTAAAAATGAGTACATACAAAGAAGTCTAAGGCGATTTGGGTGTAACAATTGGTTCAAGGGTGTAAAGAATGTTCTTTATTAATAGTCCGGATTAACCATGAAAACTACGAGAACCGTAAAAAGGATAGGCTCGGAGGGGTGGGATAGTTATATGGTCGAGGTTACCATAATAACAAATACATGTCTATAACATGGGTTAATCCTAGTGCCTCTTATCATTTAGCAAATCCTAATTCTCACTATGTAGTCTCGGGATGCATCACAAAAACAAGTTCTAGAATTTGATATACTACCGGTACACTCATATAGTTTTAAACCGATACCAATGTTCTAGAAAATGCGACAAAATCACACATACACATCCGTCACGATGGGATAGACACATATGACTGCATTCGAACCTTAACTCGAACAAGCTAAAGGCAAAACTATCTTCGGTATCAACAATAGATACCCGAATTCCTATAGATCTAAAGGCGAACCTCACATTTTATGGGTGGAATTTTTGAGGGTTTTTGTGCTAGTCATATAATTTCCTATCCATGAGATGCTATTGATACTCAATTTTCGTCTGTGTGTGTCATAAAAAAATTAATTTTGGTTAAAATTACCTTTTACGCTATGTTTTGGTATATTACACATTATTTATAAGAACAAACAAATGGCAATTGAAGGAATAGTTTCTAAGGCTTATTTCCCCCTACACTTATTTTGAACATTGTCCCTAATGTTCTTGAAAGTACCCATAAAATTAATAAAAGGAAAAAACAAGTAAATCTAACTAGTACTCCCCTGGTTTGCTCAATAATGGAGAAGAAACATGCGATAACTGGTTAAATCGTCCTCCAAGAATCGTCCAACGAAACTTCCTAAGAACTTCCAAGCTTCTTCTCATCAAATATAACATGTAAATCAAAGACAAAGACATCTACACTTGGCATAAAATCGGCGGGATAATGATCTATACAACAAAACTTTTAGGATTAACTCTATGAAAGCAGTAAAGATAGGATGAAAGCGATGATACAATCATAGGTTTCTGCAGGTTTATAAGAAAATTACAAATTTTGGATATTGTACAAATTATTTTTCAAAAATAATAGAAAAAGTTCGAATTTTCACAGACCTGGAGACGCGACGCCATCAGGAATAATCCTGACGCCGTCTCCACGTACTGTGAAAATTTCAATTTTGTTTTTCTTGAAACATTTCCTGCACGTAATTCTATTAGTTATTCCTTGTGTAAAATATTGCATAAAACATGAGATTAATCATTACAATCATATGACTCGAAACTGACCCGAATTAATCTAAACAATTTATTTTATATGTTTGATTTGGTTCTTATAAACCGGATTTTTTCCCCTACCCTTATTTGATGCAAAATACCTTTTATTTTCAATAAGACGAAGTTAAAAACAAAACAAAGCATGATAAAAAAAGGATTCAAACATAATGGAATAAACAATAAAGAATTAAAACACAAGACACTCCTAAATGCGGGAAAAATAAATATCGGGTTGCCTCCCAAAAAGCGCTTTTGTTTATTAGAGAGTATTGAAGCTAGACTTGGAGTCACACGTCCTTACGTGACGCCTCCTATGTCTTTCACTTCACACTCTTTTTTCAAGGACGCGGTTTGTTCATTATTGAAGATCTTACTCCTCCATTTGTAAAACTTCATTTTTTTCTTGATGAAGCTTGATCTTTTCCTCCTATTATAGAACTAATCCATTGATGGTCATCGTGGGGGCTATAGGCTCTATGTTTTTCTTAATTCCCTTGTCGATCCTATAGTGGGGTTCAGGTATCCTATGGAAACTTATCTTACTCTTTCCAGATCATAAAGTTATCGTCCCTTTATCAAACTTGCTTATGGCCTTAGCTGTAGTCAAGAATGGTGTTCTGATGAGGTGTCATTTTATACACTTTTTGGGGTCATTTAACCCCTTAAATCATGCAAATATGCCCAGATTATGTGTTTAATCGTTTGTTTTTATGTTTTTAGCATTTGGATGGCTTTTAAAGGAAATACATGTGACTTGGGCTTAATTGGAGAAGAAACGGACAAGACTACAACTCTACACCAACTATCTTGAAGAAAAGCATACAGTGTGTGGAGACAGCTTAGCCAATTACAAGCGACGACGTCAGAGTTATCAAGCGACGACGTTATGAAATTCTAGACGGCATCAGAACGAAGCTGACTTAAAGAAACCATAAAAGACCATTACGGCACGACGGCATTAGGAACATAAAGCGACGATGTCACGCTTGATTTCTTATATATACAAATCTGTTTTTAGGGTTTTAATGGGGTGTAACTTTGTGTAACTTTTAAGAGACGAACCCTAGTTTTAGAATAGGATTTTAGCAGCCTTTGGGCTCATTTTTAGGGTGTCAAAACCCTCTTGTAACAGCCTCAACTGCATTATTTAATCAAGTGAAGTTCATTTATCCCTTATCCCTTAATATGTCTATGTGTTTTGTGATATATTCTTGTTCTTCTTATTTATTTGCCATGCAAGGCTAGATCTATTAGTATTTACTTATAATTGCGTAAAACTTAGATTGTAGATCCTTTTAATGTTTCTTTTTGTAATGGATGTGCGCGTTAGGCTATAGAAAACTAGCCATAAGATATTAAATTAGCATAGATGTCTAGAGAAACGCGAGTGTATAGAAAGGATACCATCAGTAACAGTCTTCATACTACCTTACCCCTAATATGGTTGATCCCTCTTAAGATATTTTAATTGCATGTAATGTACTCTTAGGGGCATTGTAATAGTCTTCATACTACCTTACTTATGAGTTGCCTTAACAGAATATTACCTAGACAGCAGTTTCGTATAATTCGTTCATTATTTAGGAAATACTTACACAGATCATCACAAGTGTGACAAAGCAACAGGATTAGGAGAAGCAACCTAAAGAGTAGTACATGATTAAGTAAATACATTTGTTTATCATATAAGCTATCACCAAAGTAGTTTAGATTGTAATTTAGTTTAATTAGTAAAAACAAACCAACCTCTCAAACCATGATTTTACATGCTTTTTATAAAATAAAAACACAAAAAAAATCTTCTCTCAACCCATTAGACCTCTGTTATATTCTGTTCGAGCCTCCTAACCTATTCCCCTAGAGAACAATAACAACCCCTGAGTCATGACTATACTACACTGCAATGATTAGGTGTACTGCCTAGGGAGTTGTAAAACTTCTTGTTGAAGTCTAACGACAACCGCAGCTAGTTTTTGGCGCAGCTTCCGAGGAATAGTTAGGTTTCGACCATTATTTAACTTAGGCCTACTCACTTGATTCCTATCAAGTGAGAATTTTATTTTCAGTATATTAGCTTTCTCGTAGTCTATCTTTTCTTTGTGTTATTTGTTTCATAATCCATTTTCGTTGACCTCCATGGGAGACGAAAATCCTATCCGTACTCTTGGAGATTACTCTAAACCTAGCCACGAGGGCTACAGGAATATTGAGCTCCCCGAAGGGAACAATGTTGTGCCTCTTCGATCCGACACCATGAGGTTGGTGCAAAACGGATGCTCATTCCATTGCCTTCGATCCAACGATCCTAACCAACACCTTATGGATTTTCTAAAACTAGCGGACTCACTTAACCTTAACGGTGACAATAGGGAAAGAACGTGCCTGCGTTTATTTTTATTTTCCCTCTACTATTAAGCTAACAATTGGCTTGAACGTTTTCTAGCAGGATCCATCTCCACATGGGAGGATCTTGCTACTCGTTTCCTTGCTCATTTCTTTCCACCGGGAAGGACTGCGAAACTTCGTAATGACATCCTTATGCTCTCACAACAACAAGGAGAGTCTCTCTCTGAAGCATGGACTTATTTCAATGATTTACTCCAAAAAGTCTCTCATCATGGCATCGATCTTTGCTCCAAGTCCAAATCTTTTATGACCATGTCAATCCCGTCATAAGACGAACCATCGATCAATCGGTCGGTGGTAAGCTTCGTGACAGAAACGCCGAAGAATCCTGGGCACTATTAAAGGAGGTTGCCCTCTATGACAATGAAAGTTGGAAGGACCCAAGGGACTTCGCTAAGTCGGTCAAGGCAATCTATTTGCCTCAAGATGTCCCAAGTACATCCAATGCTTGATGGAAGCTCATCTTGCTCCTAAGCAACATGTTCAAGTGAACAAAATCACTTCTTCATGCGAGATCTGTAATGGTCCCTACGACACTCAGTACTGCATGGAAAATCTCAAGCAAGATTTTGTTAATTATGCGTCCTCGCGTACTGACGAAGTAGGAGGTAAGTGGTACACTTCTAAACCCGAGCAAAACAATCTTGGTGACACCTACAATCCGTCATGGAAAAGTCACCCAAACCTTAAGTGGAGACAACCTCAAAATTCCCAAAAAAAAATTCAAACCTACCTAACTGGTTTCAACCTAACGGTTCAATCCCGAACCGCTCTTTCAACAACAATTCTCAAAATTTTAATAGTCAATCAAATCTCGAA